>KZ308830.1:236833-282384 GCA_000376725.2 Ladona fulva
ATATCTGCGAAAACTTAAACGCTTGTGACTATTTCATATATTTAGAAACTTATATCCATACAATAAATAATTTCATTATGTCTGTTTTGAATTATCAAACATTATAAACAATTTGTTTAATGAAACCTTTTCCAAAGCAATTAATAATCTTCAACTATATTGCAATATGAATACCTTTTTTATCTCATCATGGTATTTTTTAATTTCAAAGACTGCAAGTTTCAAGACTGTCAATGAGTTAGTTCAGATAAACAGATGATTAATTCGCTTAAGCGATACAAAAATGTAATCACTGTTTTAAAAAATCTTGAGCTAACAGATGATCCCGGGCGATATTTGTGTACATAATATTTAAAAGGCCACATAAATTAGGTTAACCTTAGTTTAGCATGCTAAAATTCATGTTTATGAAGATAATTTTTGAAAATGATTCAATTTATGGGGAATTAGCAAATATAGCCTTGATAAATCATCCTTAAAGTAAATTTCATTCAAAGTGGTACCTTAAAACAAACAAAATTTAAAATCTTAACATACGAGATGCAGGCCAACTTGAGGACACATATTTCGATAAGAAATTCTGTATTATTGCTGTGAAATACTAAAACATCCTATCTATTAGAGGTGTTTGAACATTTCAAATTTTGAATTATTTTTCTTTTTGTTTGAAAAAATTTCAAACCAAATTGACAAAATTTCAAATCAAATAAAAATGTAGGAGGTGGAAAATTGTGTTATTTTTTGTTTTGTTTTTCAGTTTTCTATATATGTACTAATGACCAAAATGACAATAATTAGGAAATTTGGCCTCTGGTTAGCTATGTGGGTAACATGTTTGACTCTGGTGAAAACAGTTCCAGGTTCAATTTCCTGTGGGGTTCACAAGCAAAATGACCTTAGCTGTTCAANTTAGAACATCTAAGCCACTGCAAATCATCATTTATTTAAGAAAATTTAATTTCAATCTTAGACTATTAAAGTATATAATTTTTGACTAACACTGTAAAGTACTTCTGATTTGATATCGTCACATTTACTTACGCTCTCGCGATTCAACTAATAATTCTTCAATGTTGAAATATTGATATGAGAAATGTCGTATTATTCCACATATTATTCTCAAGTATTTTCCAAATTAATGCGGAAGAATGTTTAACTCAATGAGAATAACTGAACCTCATTTTAATCGCATAAAAGTATTACTTTTATATTCTCAAGGCAACAGGAAAACGCAAGTTCACAGGGAATTTTTTGTAAATATATACGTTGCTATAAATAACGTTTGGTTGCACATTTAACCTTCAAATGAACAAAGTTTGATAAAAATCCGTTCAAATTTAGGTATTTTAATTAATGAAGAAAGAAAGCCTTGCACTCTCGAAAATGAAAAAATCGTATGCAATCTTATGGAAACATTTTTAGCTCCGGGGTTTGACTCCGGGTCTTTCTGGGGATGAAATCAGGTATGCCCGGGTTTCCAGTAATTAGAAATCCAACGCAGTTTACCGTGTCTCTAAATCTAACTGTTTCTGAGATACGGAGGGGGACCGATGGACAGATGGACACTTGGGAAATTATATATAATATGATCTTATTGACCTAAAATGCCAAACCTCAAAATTACTTCAGAGAAATATGAATGGGAAAAATTTTACTTTAAATTTGACAAATTAAACTTTTCCCCCCCCACATTTGCGAATAGCTCTCAAAAGCAATTGAAGAAAATACTCTTAGAATAGATGAGTACTGAAGAAAAAATCCAATACTACCTTAAATAGTTTGTCATTTGGTAGATGCTTCAGGGCGAATTCTCGCTGGCACACATATCGGGGATCTGTTTTCCTCAAAACGGCATGTCCATATCCAGGCACAACCTGTCCAGATTTGAGAGTCTTCCAGATAAATTCCTTTAACTTCTCATCAGTGGTTTCTTCACCAAGTTCCTTCTGCAACTTCCTTAAGAAAACTAGTACCTGAAAAAGGATTTCAATACATGAGGAGAAAAGGTATCAAGAAAAAGAACATTGCATAAAACTCATTTAATTACATAGCTCCCTTGCTATAACATGTGCCTCTAAGCAGTCCCTCTCACCTGTGTTATGAACAATAACTATAAATAATGCTCTACTAATAATAAAGACTATCATAAAAGACAATAATAAGGATTGAAGAATTTTAGAATAACACTAACTTTTAATGAATAAAACTTAACACAATTGCAGAATGCCACAAACAAGTTCATTTAAGAAATAAATAGAACATCAATAGAGGAAAGAACTTCCTCTTCAGAAAATCTTCCTACATTCTTACTAGCTAGTTAGGCACATAAAACAGAAATAAAAACCAGTATATATATAAACAAAAAATGCTTCAAATTTGCATACTCCAAGTTATACAGCTAATATGCATAAATTAAAATTTGTAAACATTTTGATTTTTGAAGAATTATAAAAGGAAATTTTAAAGGAATATCAATAAGAATTTTAATCATTGCAGGAATTTGAATTGAGAATTATATCACAATAGTAAATTTAAATAATAATAATAAAATAGTATCGTCTCATCACTACATAACATTAATACATCCTGTGTGTGATATAGCTACCAGCATAAAATCGAACATCTTTGTTGTGTATAGCATCTGAGGCAGCAGACAATTTCTAAGGAGGTGAAACCCTAAAGAGAACCAGCTTACAATCACATAACATAACTAAAGATTTATAAAAATACTTCAAATATGATATCACACATATATGACATTAGTCTATATATCTGGTTTAAATGAAATCAATCGAAATTTTAATGTCTGAATTTTGTTCCTAAAATTTTAAGTAGGATTGCAACTTCCTGACAAAAACTAATTAGCAAATAATGAAGACAAACCTCTTGGTTTGCAAGTCCATGTAGAGGACCAGCCAAGCCATTCATTCCGGCAGCAAAAGACAGATATGGATCTGACAAAGCAGAACCTACTAGATGCACTGTATGGGCACTAACATTACCTCCTTCATGGTCACTGGAATATTAATAAAAAGAAATGTGAAACACACATGAAGCCATACACAGCAAAGGGATGACAAATTACACCTTGGCCAAACAAGAAGTAGAATCATAATTAGGTACATTAGGCACTAGCTGAGGGCCTTATCCATATGGGGCCTCAATAAGACAGCTTATGAGCTCTCAGTAGCATACTACAAATTGCTCTTGTTCCTCACTCCAAGAAAGAATTTTATATTTGTTGAGTGTGTCTACAAAATATGTTTATAGAATACCCTCCTGGTATATTATTATTATGACACAATATAAAGGTTATCCATCATTATTTGTAATTTATAGATATATTATGTATTGTACCTCAAAACTTGTTTATTTATTCTTATGATAGTGGAGGGACCGAGTTTTCTATTGGATATACATTTGCTTATTTTATGAAAAAGTTCAAACTTTTACACAAAATTCCTAGCAGGGGCCTCAATCTAATCTTTGTGCCTAAGGCCTTTGTTAGCTTAAACCCGCCCATGGGCCTAATAATAAAAAACAAAAACATTCATTCAAAGCAAAGCAATTACATTCCTCATATTGAGGAGGTTCTTAGCAATTCTCTAGGGCAGTTTTTCCCCATCTTTATGGTATCAAATTGTGATTTCTATCTTCAAAAGACATCCAAGTCCCTCCATAGTACAAGGAGTATGTTTTCCTAATTGATAGTAGAGTTTATTAATACTATTATGTTTAGTAACAAGTAGTAGTGGAACTCAAAGATTTCTTTGGCATGAGGTAAAAGATTTGAAAATAAAATGCTATCAAATTAAATGCAATTTACAACCAGGTTGAGTTCCACCACAGAGGCTAACAAATTTCACTGGTGGTATACATCCCGCTGGTTGGGAAACATTGCACTAGGGAACATTTCAACATTTCCTTCAAAAACACAAAAACTAAACAGCAAAAAATATGGAAGAGTTACTCATCAAATGTGAAATAATAAATTAATAAGATAAAATATTAAATTGTGATTAGTGTGTTGATAATTTATGCATAAAGGAAGACTCCCAAGAGAATACCAAATTAAGTCATTAAATATGAATGAAAATAATATTTCTGCAAAAGACAGACCTTGTTTTTGAGCAAATATATATTTTTTATTATTAACACTGTGAAACCTAATCCCTGAATATGGTTTGGCAATTAAACTAAATTTAACCCTGAAATATGATTGACTTTGGACTGAAAATCTGCAGAGAATCTATAGTAACATAGGAAGGATGAGTCTTAATAACATTTGAAGGGGAAAACTCTTTTCAAGCAGAACATTCCATTTGGATTTACTTTCCTTCCATAAGAGATTTAACAAACAAAGTGGTACTGACCTGTGAATTGTAAGGTAGAGTCGCATAAGTTCAGTGAATTCGTGGCCCTCATATCCTAACATAGAAGTGAAGTTTGCACTCCAATCTTTGGAATTGTCGATGGCTCCAATGCCTTTCCCATCTCTATACATATTACGGTAAATGGTGGCTGCAACTACTGGAAGTTTTGCGATAAGATCCATAGAATCTTCATAGACATACTGGAATGACAATAAAAACCAATCAGTACCAAAACACAGCAAAAGGAAAATAAAAGAAAATAACTCAAAAATTGAAATTTTATATATATTCTGATGCTATTAAATAATTTTCAATTTCCATTTTGAGTTATAAAATATGGTTCTTCCTAATAGATTCACAGATTTTAAAAATTCTAAGAATGACTTTTCCATTATTTCTTTTTCAATCACTGAATAATTCAATTTAATCTTGAATAAATTTCTTTTTAATTTATACATTAAGATATGCGATTATGAAATTCATTAAGAGTTAAGAGTTTTTTCATAGTGGAAGAATATTCTCATTGAAAAATAAAATCATTAACTTTTAATTAATAATCCTGCATGCTTAGAATTTCCTTTGAAAAATCTTTAGAGAGTGGTTCCTTCCATTAAATACAGCTTTCAATTTGAAGCTGCAGAAAATTGGATACTCTGCTTATATGATAAAATACCACTCTTGGGTAAACTCATGTACTTGATTATCAATGAAATCATGTGTCATCAATATCATTATTGATAACTTTATGGGTGACAATTGAACACCTACTGATTGAGCACTGTAAAAACAACACACGTCTTATTTTTTTATATAATCAATTTCAAGGCACCAATGAAAGAGAATCTAATTGGTGATATACTTTGTCTAAGAATAATTGTGAAATTTCAATCGATCAGTTAATAATTTTATGTATGCAGCACCTATAGTTCCCTCAAATATTTCCATTTTTGGGCAGTAAGAAAATTAATTTGGGTGCTTCCACCATTGATCTGCACCACAATCACCAAGCAAGTGTTTTAAGTTACAATTTTTCTGATTTCTTCATCTAAACAACAAAATGAACCATGCAGTCATATCCTAATAGTGATATTGCAACTTCATATGTATCTTAAAATGAGTTTTTTTATTATTATGATAAAATTTCACATACCTCGAAGAAGGTTAATGGATTATTTAGGCACTTAATATCCTGAAATAGCCAGTTGCATAATTTTTCATTGCAAACACTATATATTGATGTCAAAGGTTCTCAAAAACTCAATTTACGATCATTGGAAAAAGACAGCACTAAATTTGGAGGGTTTTGACTATCACTCAATCAGTTATTGTTTGTCTAGAGGGACCTATGGGTTGATTGATAATTAATATGATAGTATTTCCTATTGCATTAATGGTAGTAGAGCAGATTAAGTCCAGAGAAAGGGTCACTGTGGGCATTTCATAGGTAAATTTCAAAAACAAATTATATTTATAATACAAAGTGATAAGTCATATATTAACTTATATTTCATTAACATAAAAACTATAAATGTAGTAAAATGTCAGCAATTTTCAAACCAAGCCTGGAATGATAAACTTTACAGAACCCAAAAATTTAGATGTAAATGTTTTAATTTTAAAGTTTAGTTTCATAGTTTTAGAAATGATCCAGTCTTTAACTTAAATCATCAATAGCAGTCAAGAGATATGAACAAGGTATTTGTTTCCACGGAAACCACAAACCAATGATGATAAATTACTTCATTTTAAACTATTTTCAGAATGATAAACATTAGTTAGGTCATGAGTTATGCTAAAATGCTTTCAATTCTAATATTTTGTTGTTAACACCAATTGTCTAAAGCTTAAATCATAAAAATACACCTCTGCAATTGTTTCATCACGTACCTCCCAATACTTGGTTTTATGAACACCATCAGCGTAAGCCTTGGCAAATTTACTTTCGGAGTTCAAAGCTGTGATGGCAGCACTGAACTGGGACATGGGGTGAAGATTTGATGGAAAATTGTTGAGCATAGTCACTACGTGAGATGGAAGACCAGCCCTTTTACACCATTCCTTTGAAAGTGCTCGAACCTGTTTGGAGATAAGATCACAGCAATGTTGATATGCAACACCAAAATGGCAATACAAAGAAACTTGATGTTAGAAAGGGAAATAGAAGAATGAGAGATCATTTCAGTACAACATCAAATTCGATACCTTGCTTTACGAATTAAATTGTTACTATTTAAGAAGTTCATACATTAGGTGATTAAAAGCTAGGTTTATTTCTACAAAGATAACTATGCTTTACCAGAAGAAACATTCTGGTGGAAAGGTTCTTTTTCAAGGAGGGAATGAAAAAAACAATTTATAAACAGTCAATACTGTTACTTCCAAGTCCAAAGAATTACACAGGGCAAAAAGTGAATGAAGAAAGACCTTTACCATCCAGATGACAAAAACAAATGGATTTTTGAGTTATACCACCAAAAATGAAACTTGCAAAAAAGGCAAGTAATAATTAAAAAGACTATCACTATCAAAGGATCACTAATTGCTACAACTTATTACATCACATACAGCAATTTTAAATGAATAATTTTTGAGATAAATGGAGGAAAATTGTTTAATTCATATTTTTCATGTGCGCACATTGGCTTTCTTTGTAGCAAAAGAGTAATTTTAGTCTTTTCGAAATTTATCATTAATGAATGGCCTAGGCCACCCGGATAGCCAAGTGGGCAGCATGTTCGACTTCGGTGAAAGTGGTCCTGGGTTTGATTCCAGGTGGGGGCCTATGAGCGAAATGAATTAAGCTGTCGAAGCACTTTTAACAATACTACTTCTATGAATGGCCTTGTTTTTTAAAAATATTGTTTCAATAATTAAAGTAATCAATGCTTCAAATTTTATAGTTTGTAAAATCCAATTTATGATGTATCCAGACATGTATAATCTATTAGAATTCATAAAGTTTTAAAAACCATTGCGAGAGAACTCATGTACCTGGGTATTTTGTATTTGACTATTCAACAACCCAGGTAATTGAAAACACGAGTATTTTCTATCAACTAATGCAGTACCATTAATGTACACAAATCTGAACATACCTTCAAGACAAATATAAATCAACAAATGAAGGCCATCGCAGGCACAAATCAGGTCGATTGGAAATTCAATTGAGGAAATGGTTGAAATATTTTATGAATGTGTGACTCTGCACATCTACATTTATTTGATACTGCTTATAGATGCATCTGCACAAAAATGTCACCATGGCAACTCAGCATACCTGTGCTTCTGTTGGAAGATCACCAGTGACCAAAAGCCAAAAGAGACCCTCTGGGAGAGGCTCTTCCCCACCTTTGGCCTTAGGAAGGAGTTTCTGGCAGTCTGGGATGGAGTAGCCACGGAATCTAATACCTTCTTCGGGATCAAGAACTGACGTCTCTGTCACCAATCCTTTGATACCACGCATGCCACCATACATCTGAAATAAAACCAAAATGGCATTAGCATAACATACTCTGAGAGGTCACACACTCAAACTATGGTAAATATTTCATTGGTAAATGTTACCATTTACATTGTCGGTAAGGACTACCTGAAATTCACATAACAGAATAAGAAAGTCGTAATTGAAGACTGAATTATTTAGCACGTTTGTACGAAAATCTTTATCCTTATACATTAAAAACGTACAAAAAACAAAAAAAAAAACGTTAAACACTAAAGACGCTATGGCAGGTGTGCCGTAATTCCCTAAGAGCCTAAGAAGGAAGCCATAAACTGAAAAAAACGTTACGAAGTTTTGAGGAGCAACATTTTAATATATGAGAAAGGCAAAAATATCATTAAACATAATTATCTTGGATAAAGTCCTGAGAGCAAATCCTATATAATAATTCTTTTGCAGATGAGAATTATGGTGCAAACCACCACAAATGTACGCAAAGTATTACGTACTTTAAGGTAAAAATTAATTCACGTTGAAAATAATAATTGCACTTTTTTCCTTATGAGTCTAGCTGTAACTAATTCAGCAGCAGAAGTTATATCTTACAACTTCCACTAACAGCAACCAAAATCTCTGGATGAGGCTTACTAGACAAGATGAGGAGTGAGGTAATTTGCCGTAGCTTTGCTTTAGGAGCCTGTATGCTGCGAGTGGAAAACGTCCATGTAAATGCAGCACAATGACCTTATGAATCAACTTTCTTTACCAAATAATAAGGAAAAGACTTCAATAGGCAGTTTGTTATCGCTAAGGACGCTCCGGGTGACCAAAATGCAGCAACCGACACCAGAAAACAAAGGGGCTAAATAATGAATTTCACAATATCTTTTGGTAAGCAGGAGCGCTGCCAAATGGTATTTATTTTTTTACGTGAAGAAATCTGGAGCAAACGTTCGATGGAAAATTTTCGGACCGTGGAGGTATCCGGTACACGAAATCCCGTTACTGATTGTGAGTTTTGCTGCACTTGTTTCTGGTCCGCCTCCGCTGAAGCAGGAGGAACGCCCAGCAATTACGGCATCTCCTTGAGGACCTACCACAACTCGCAGTGGAATAATATTCTGTTTCGAGAACGGACAACAATGGCATGGAGAGAAGCCGGATTGGTCCGTAGCGTTAACGCAAGTATTAAAAACCGTCTGATATAACGATCCATTATTACGGCAGATAATAACGGCATCAACAATAATCACGCCTGATTGTTCTTCACCGCTGATGCAACGATTGGAGATCTTTTGTTAATAAAGATCCATTGTTACAGCCAAATCAACACCTGTTCACGGAAGATTCATCAGGAAAAATGACGCAATGAAAACGGTAAAAGATTTACTACAGCAAGATTCATTTCGACCAAGTACCAGAAATCATGTAAGTACAAATTGCAAGAATACAAATGTGGTTACGTCCAAAGGTACTCCCTCTTTAGGCACGGTACAAGGTTGACTTCAACAGTAACATTTTTCGATTAGAAAACGGCGTTAAAAAGTGATTAATTCTGAAGCTCTTCCGAAGTATATCAAAGTTTTTCAATACATAATATTCATGATTAAAATATGAATCTTTATTAAATTTTCTTTCTTATAGCACTCCTCCCGATTTCGCACGACCATTGCTCCAAGTTATATTTTACTTAAGCTCAGTTACAAATTGTTAAACCAACTTAATGTGCAATTCTTAAGTTACTGGCATCAGATAAATACATACATTTGTAAACGACGATGATTATTCTAACAGATAAAACATTCGTTCTAAATGCAATCGAACGTTCCACCCTTAAGTCTATTTTACGATGTACTTTCGAGTTTTCCTTTGCCTTTGTACGTATGCCAACAGGATGTGGAATGCATGGCGATATTCTTCGCGCACGACAGTTCTCGCGTTTATGCTAAAGATCCTTATCTTTGGTTTATGCTAAACATCTCAACTTACCTGAATAATTCGTCATTTCTAAGATATTCGGCTAACTGGATTCGCCACATTTTTTTAGCAGCTTAGTTCAGCGTGTAACGGAGATTTCACCGGTTTTTTTTAAAGTAACGGGAGTTACGTAATTCATGCATACACTCACTTTTAAGTCACCAAGCTTTACTGTTACATTGGTTTCTAATCATTCAACCACCACAAACAAGAATGGGACATAATGTTCATTACTGGATATGCGACCACAACACTAGTAATTTTAGAATATAAGTTCATTCGTGTAAAATAATTATCGCGGTGTCACCTTCTTGGTCCGTCTATAAGGCATCCAGCCAGGAGGTGTTTGAATCATAACCCCTATACTATCATCTACCGAAAGCCCTGAAGAGGGAATGAGGCTTATTAGGCGAGATGAGGAGTGCGGGCGGTAGTTTGCTCTCACTTTCCTCTTAGAGTGCTGAGAATGGAAAACGGCAACGCAAGAGAAGCTCATTGACCCACTGTTAACATCGTGGCGTTCAATAAAGAGGGAAAGAATGTCACCATTGAGCATTACTCATACCTCATCAGATTTCAAAATAAGTCAAACATAAGTAAGACCGAGGAAATGAAAAATGAAAGATAGCCTTTCCTCTGTGCCAAAAGAAGAATGAAAAATGTTACATAAATCAAGACATAAGAAGCGTCTACGAATAATGCCTTCCAATTAGCTCTTCTACGAAATAGAAGGGGTCTGCACTGAGAAGTACGGGTATTGAATGAAATTCTGTGAAGAGAACACTGCAGCTCTTCCCTCAGTAGTAACTGGAGAGCATGATCAATACGACCACGCAGTCTCATAAAACTGCCCCGCTGGTATCGAACGTGGAGTCAGGTCATCGATAGGAAACCCTAAATTGTCGGGTTTTCAACTAACCGGGTAATTGTTCACGAAATAACCGGTCACTCGTCTCCAAGATATACTTTCAGATATTCAATAACTTACTACTGAATATTTTTAATAATATCGTACACAAATGTGTAGGGATAAAGTATATAATGGTGAACATTTTTGAATGTTACTAATTAAATAGTAATTTTAATTTAAGATTTTTATAACATTCTAAATTAATTGCTGACAAAAAAATGTCGACACTACTAAAATACTGAGATTTAATCGATTCAAAGCCATCATCGGCGAATATTTACTTTGTTATGATTTTTTTCCGGGAGAAGTCGCGCTTTTTCATTTTAACATTAAAGCGCCACCGATGAAGATGTTTTATCGCCGTCAATTTTTACCTCGATATCACTTTCAAAACGGCGTTAATCCTGTTTCCTAGTAACAATTTAGTATAAAAACAACCCTGTTCCTTAGTCTTGGACAAATTTCATTCCGCTACAACGCAACGAATATATAAAAAGAAGACTATGGAGGCGTATGTTTCCCATAGATACGGAATTTGGAGCTAGATTTTCGATATTCCATATTCGGTTAAACTCTAGCAAAATGATGCTATTATGTCGAGTTGTGTAGCTACCAACAGCTCGATACTCGAATATGGATTCCATAGCAACTGACCGGTTCAATATCGTTTTACTTTGAATCACATAGAGGAAAATGTTCGTAAATCAATTTGCTTAAGCACGAATCTGAGATAACCGCACGCTTTTTATTGGAATTCCCTTTTCAAAAATCGATCACGCCACTTTTTCTGGAAGAAAGATAAGTTGGAATCTACGCGAAACGAAGATTACGTAAAAGAGCGACTTATCTAGATTTAAAGCCCACACTCTCGGAAGAGTAGACAAGGTTGTTTTCTCACGTCCCGAACGGAAATAGAAACAATGGACGATGCGTCAACGGAAATCCGGTAGTTTGCGAGGGTTATTTATGTAAGATACGGCGGGTTAATATGACTTAAAACGGGAATAAAAAAAACACGTGTTTCACAAAAATTCCTCGGTCAAACGTAAACAAATTTGTATTTCTACAAAGCTCTTGCCTCATAAGGATGACTATCCTGTTTTTATACGTTTACTATTTTACTATATATGTGCATGTGTGTCACGACTACGTACCCAGAACTTCTATGAAGATTGGTTGCAAGGGTTGAGCTTCGATTTAAATAAATGACTGAAAATGAAGAATTTTTTTTGTCAGATAGCTTTCGTACATTATATCTTTTACAATGACTACAGTGATTTACACTGATTTATCCGACGTATATTTACGCATGATTTCGAGAAATTATTTACGTATTTTATCTTTTAAGGTTTATATTTATTTACTACACGTTGTAATAGTTTCCTTCGCAGACATTTGAGTAATCGTTTTGAAGATAAATATGTGTATCACATTTATATCCAAATCTTTCAGAATTAACTCATGGTAAAAAAATATATAACTAGGAAACAACATATTTTGATCCAGTAGACTCTATCGGGGGGTGATTAAACTCATGGGCAGGGTACGGGATTCTTTTTTCAAATGTGTACGGATCGGGTCTAAATCTTTGAGGGCTGTTCTGTGCTCTAATATTTACTTCATCGATGAACACAAAGTTTTCATTGTACATATTTAAAAGTTTTAATGTTCATTACACCTACATCGTGGCATATTTCACTTTTAGCTCTCCTGTTTACTTTCACTTTCAGGCATGAAAATATGCTAAGGGGATCTTGAACAATTTTCTCTGACGATGATGGTACGGAAGAATTAAAAATCCACCAATATTGTTATAATCATGACTTACCCTTCCTCATGTATTATTTCGCATTCATTGTTTCTATGTATCTCAACCACTCTTTTCGTAGTGAATTTTTATGAGATTTGTTTGTTTCTATTTGTGTATTATTATCATAAGTGTCTCATAATACTGTCTTGAGCCTCCATTGTATTACAGAGATCCATCAAGGTTTTCATAACATAATTCTCGTTTCGACATATTTAGCCATCATAATCCGTAAGTTAAATTCCTCCGACCGTATCTTTATGAAAGGATGAGCTTTAGTCACGGAATACAGAAAATTTCTCTGTGATTTACTTTTCTTTTCTGTAAACCTCTTGATGGTTTAGATCAGTGATTCCCGAAGTGGGCGATGCCGCCCCCCTAGGGGCGCTGGTATAATCTATGGGGGCGCTAGACGAAAAAGAATTTTATCCCATTGCCAGTCATCCTTCTTTCTCAGTAGAGATTTACTCACTTTATGGCATCAATGCAACATCAAAAAATTGTCATACATAATTTGGTGGATATTTTCATCTCTGCTGTGCGTGATTTCCTTATTATCTTTCATCAGCTATGGCCACACAGATATTAATTTTCATAGATTTTCATATTTGGGGGGCGGTGGTATGGATCCAAGGGGGCGGTAGCATGAAAAAGTTTGGGAAACACTGGTTTGGATAATACGAGAACTACTGAGGTATGAGTGATATTGAATGAAGCCATTTGTTGTGGTCCTTCCTTGCTGAATGGTACGATATGAGGTCATTGTGCAACAGCTGCGTGGACTCCTTCCATTTGTAACGTTCTGGCTCAGGAAGAAACAAGGATAAAATACCTCACTCCTCACCTCGCCAGCCTCATTCCCACTCCAGGGCATTTTTTTAGTTAATGGAGGAGTGGATGAGGATCCAGCCAGCCTTGATGTTGATGACTATACATCTTTACTCAAGGTTTGCACAGGATTTTCCCTTAATGGGCCTTTTTCCACCGTGTATATTATTCCCAAGACCCATTATGGTTTTTCAAGCTCTCAAACTTAGCTTTCTAATTCTCTCCATTCCTATTAGTTTCATTTAGGATTTTACGAACATACGACATAGGAGGTGACCGTCTTAATATCGG
Organism: Ladona fulva; assembly: GCA_000376725.2. NCBI lineage: Eukaryota > Metazoa > Arthropoda > Insecta > Odonata > Libellulidae > Ladona > Ladona fulva. The sequence continues at coordinate 250,462 of KZ308830.1, forward strand.
AGGAACATTTGCTATTAATTTACTTAAAAATTTCCGCCGTCGGTCTCCCACTGTGACACGCCAAAGCAAGGAAAAAGACGAGAGGATTGCGCAACGTGATATGAAGTAACGGAGAGAACAATGACATTGATACGGGATGCTTATCTTGAACGCCTAAAGACGATGAAAAAACCCTATAAAACAGTGACGCATCTCTTACGGGAGAGATTTTGAAAGGGAATTTCCTCTGGAAATGCCGCGTCCTTAATTCCTGCGATCGTGAAACTAGGAGAAGCATTTATAAGGCCTATCGCCTTACGCTTCGACGCACGCAACATCTTGTGCAATGCGATGCAACAAATGTTCTCCTTAGTGAGTGGAACAAGCACTTCGCCTTACCACGTCTCAAAGATTGGAGCGAAGACGTTTTGAGGACGCTCTCGTAGACGGAGCTGCAATTGGCGAACTGACAGATTTTCGAAAAGGTTGAAAGCTGTGGATGACGTCACATACATTACATTCGAAAATGGAGTAGCGAACCGTTATACATATGGACTTTTTTCTCAGTCAATTTCGATCTCAGGAAAAGAATTTAATTTCGAAAAAAGAACCGAATAAACCGAGAAGATATAATGGATTACTGGGTGTAGAGATGCAAACTTTTCGAGTTACGAACTTCGAACTGGAACGAAAATGAGTTCGCGAGTCGAAGTTCCACTGAACTACTCCGAACCGAATGTCTGTCCAATTTTCACCTTTTTTTCTTCCTATTTCTTAATTGTAACAGTGGATTGTAGATCCCATTCCGTATCGATGCAATTTTTTTCTAATACTGTTTGTTAGATATCACTTATTAGTTTGCCACGCGTGATAAATCTTACACAACCATAACATACAGTTTCCTTACTAACAACTTTTAGCTTGTACTATCAGTAGTATTTGCGCAGGTTTTTACTTCCCCCTTCTTTGTGGGTGTTTTCCTGCTACGGATATTTTTTTCCTAAGATACGTATTTCTCAGGTATTTGACATTCACAAATCCTTCAAGTTTTCCTCTCTACTTCTATTTACAAATTTATTAATGTTATAGTTAATATCTCTGACGACAGGTTAGCAGGAAGAAGAGACGTTACAGTCTCAATCTCCCCTTAATAAAGACAATAATTAATAAATAATCATAGGAATGTTTGTAAAACGTTTTTACACTTATTACATTCTTCATTAGGATTTTTAAATCTTTGATATCTACTGGCGTAGGACGTTTTCCGTCTAATAAAATGAACATTCTCCAGTGATACTTAGCGGAATTTCACGTTAAAAACAAGTATTAAATCCAAAATCTGTACAATTCGTACTAAGGACACGCAGAGTTTTTGTGGAATAGAGCAAATTTTACAAATAAAAATACTCATTTTTCGTATCGTTATTTTCGTATTTTATTTGTTAATATTTTCTTTCGAGGTCTGAGAAAACTCACACTCTAGATGCTTCCGCATAAGAAAGGTCATGAACAAGACAGAATTAAATGATTCATTTTCCTCAACCTGTGTCAAAATAAGGAAAAAGAAATTCTAAATATCAAGATGTAATAATTCAATCAAAGGGCTTATTAGATATCTCACAATAAATGTGCAAGATTAAAAAGTCCTTTGGGAGGTGATAATGTGAAAATATGGCGAGGAAAATGGTTGATGAATGATTTAGAAGATAATCTATTGTAAGGAACTCGAAGCTCCCTAAGATTGAATGTAATGCTTAAATCAATTCCCATTATTTTAAATGCTCGAACCACTTGAATGACGGGAGTGATTAACTTAGCGGCTGTTTTCCCAACACCGTCGATAACAATGAGGTAACAATAAAACGACAATTGATTCCATTTCGCAATTTCTATGGGTCTATCGTACTTATGTACTTATGATACATAATGGATAATGACTAACATTAACTCATAAACTCGTGAAGAATTCTGCAATAAAATACCGCAGGAATTTTTCCACTTATGCCATTTACGGCATGGTGAGAAAAGCATGGGGAAAGTACCTCATTCTCCATCTTCCACTGTAAGCCTCATCCTTACCCATAGGGCTTTCGATAGCAAATAGTCGAGGGTCTAACTAGCCTTCGGCTTGTAGACGACACTGGAGACTAAAAACAGGATTCCTTATTATCGAAAATGGTGGCGGGGTATATGAATATTTTATCAGGCACTCGAGCGATGAAAAGTTTCAGGCGATAATTTAATCGCCAAATTGGAAATAAATTGCGACGAAGGCTTTCGTGATTACAAAGAGAGCTATTACGACCACTCAAGACTGTTCTTATCGGGCGGTAAATCAAATCGAGTCGTAAAGTGATAAGGCTCTTCATTCGCAAACAAACCTGTCGTGCCTGCTGTTTAGCGCTTTCTTATTGAGATACATTTCTAGCATTCGTGCCAACGCTTCCATGTTTGCGCAAAATGGCGTGGGCGGCCTTTGCCAGACAAAACAACAAATATAACTCGAATAGTAGTACGCCGAGAGACGCTCAGAACGATGGAACTGTAGATTCCACAATTATCAGCGTTTTAATAAACAAATACAGATGTTGTGAAAAGGAAGGATCATTAGGGGTGCAACACGAGGACTCATTCCGATGTGGCCGTTGTAACCGGCTTTACGAGAGACATCGATGTTACTTGTTCGACAGCGATCGTCTTAGATTTGGGCGTCCAGAAGTACCGGTTATCCGGAATTCCGATCGTCTCTACCGGTTAGCTTATGGTTCCGGTAATTTTGAAACATTTAAAACGAATACCTCTAAAAATTTATAGGCTGAATTGGTCATGAACGAAGTTTCTGTCAGGAAAATCATCAGCCGCAAGGCTTCTTGGAATACCTCCACCATTAGGTATGGAGGAGGGATGAAACCCACTAGGTCAGATGAGGAGTGAGGTAACTTACGCTTGCTTCCCACACCGAGAAAGTGTGTCACGTTTGGAACAAGTACTTATAAATGCAGCGAAATGATCCAATTAATAAAACCATCGCATTACTATAAAAGAGACGGAAACAGGTTTTGATGGAAAATATTTTTGTTTCGGATAAATTAATTGCTAAGTTGGCACGAGTTCCTATAGAATTGGACAGTTTAAGTTAATAAAATGCTTTGACAACTAAGGTGACGGCAAATTTGGGCCACGATCGGGAATCAAACCCGGGACCGCTAAAGGTGGTCCACCACAGGCAATCGCGCATCCCACTTGGAGATCCGGGAGCCAGGAGAGTTTAAAAAGAGGCAAAGATTATATCGGGGTGAAAATGTCTTAAATTTAAGAATATATTACTACATATTTTAATTCTACTGAAGCAAATAGGATTGAAATCTTTCTCTGGAGTTCAAACTTCCATTGTCTCTTGAGTGTTCAACCAGAAGGCTTCTTGGATCTTCTCTCCCTGCACCAACAGCAAGGCACAGCTTCAGGTAGGGAATGAGGCTCACTAGGCTAGATAAGGAGTGAGGTATTTTGCAATTTCTTCCTTCAGTGAGACGGAATGCTACGACTGGAACAAGACCACGTAAATACACAATAATGACCCTAGCTTCCATATCATCGCAGCTAAGAGTAAGTTTGAGACAAAAGTAACGGATGAAAAGGGGACTTAGGGGGATAAAGCCTCCATTGGGCAATCAGTTGAACTAAGTAAATTCTCACGTCTGTAATTAACACGGAGCAGGTTCGAGTCAGGCCTGAGCCAGAAACATCTCCTCTGATGCGAGAATCAATTATCGTGTTCGTTAGAAGAGCTGAAAAGCGCAACAGCCTATACGCACTGCTCTTATACACGTTCAATTTCATCAACAGCCATTCTAATGTCATTTTCTCCGGCGATAATGAAAAAAAACGAGGTAAGTGGTTGACGTAGGCCGAGCCGTCACCGGGTTCGTCCTTGGAAAGCTGTTTCTTCCATGAATTACCATTATTTAACAGTTTTCAACGACTGCGGGCAAATAAACTGACTCGAGTTCGAATCAGCGCGACATTAAATAGGATGACGCGAGCTCAACAATGGGCGATGACAATAGGCGACAAAGGTCAATCAACGATCGGGGATGGTAACACTTCAACAATGGAGTCCGGTGCTGAAAAAGATATTGATATGGAGGAGCGATTTCAAGTGCTGAATCACGCTCGCTTGGAGGAAATGACTGGAACGATACTTGTGCAGAAGAAGTGAAGGAAAACACGAAGCGTGTCGCAAGCAACGGTGGGGAAACCTGCATTTGGAGAACCAGAAAAGAGAGACCTCCACCGCATAATCCCGTCTTTGGATTAGAAAAAGGAAGTCATACGGGCGGATTTGCAATAAGGCGCATTAGGCGACAGTTGGAGAGACTGCGGGGGGTCTCAATGAAGATAGTGCGGAGGCACTATCAATGTTTTTTCCCAATTGCATGTACACAGCAAGCGCATTAGCGGATGTGAGTAAGTAGATTGATGCATTTGCTAAGTAAAAACTCTCGGAAAGAAAACTCTTAATATTATTAAAGAGATTACCCTCATTTACACTGATTTTAATGCCTATCTTTATAATATTAAAATAATACGTAAAATATTACGTAATTTAATACGTTACTTCGAAGGATAAACTTGAGTAGTTAGTTTCAGGGGCATACTAATAAAAAAATAAGAAAACAACTTCGAATAGCATAATCTAATTTTGTTGCAAAATGTCGCCTTTAAATTTGTATATTAACGGAAGAAAACAGACTGCAATTTTTCGTAATTCGTAATTAAAAAAAAATGATACTTCGTAAATTTAATTCTTCTCCAGATTGCGTTTAGTGCATATCGTTGCATTCTTTATAATTACCATCAAATTCAGATTTCGTTAACTACACAGATAGTAATGCAATCAATAAAATCACCATTCAATTCAATACTATCCAATCGATGTATTTAAACGTAGTGTATTTTTAAGACCTATTAAGCGATTAAAGTAACATATTTTGCAAAAAGCGGTAAAAACACCCACTGTATTTGAAGATCAGATCGGGCCTCGACCTTTGGGCCTGCGACAATGTTAATTCGCCCCTAGAGTCGGAAATTGAGTCAAATTTATCGCTTGACATCTATAGCAAAAATATCGCAAGGAAAAATTACTTAAAATAGACTAGATTGCAGAGAATTCTTTAGCGGGAACGCAAATTGAGAAATTTCGGTCCGATGATGCATCGATTGGGATACATTTTTGATACTCTTCCAATGGGCGATCTACATTTAATTCCGATATTTGATATTCCAAGGGCTGTCCTCCTTGCAACTTTGTGGCTAAACTTAGCAAGAGTTGGCAACTTTTTTAAGAGTTACTAACTCGTTGAGAATACTTGCCAAATTTAGCCACCAATACCACGTGAATTTATAAGAAATGCTAGTATTTTACTATTATTAGAGACAAAAACATTTTATGATTAGAATGAAATTTCGTCTTTTTTTCTTGAGGTTTGCATCACAAACTCGTCGTGATTTTCAATGGAGGAAGATTCTCATGGTCAGCTGGAATAGAGCTAAATACACAGTGCGACTATTGAGTTACAGAGAGTTTTAGAAAGTAATTATTTTGAGGAATTGAGCATTTTCAGTCGTGATATTGCATCACACTCACGCGCAAGTGGAACGTGCATTCACTCAAATAATAAAATAAAATCTTAGAAAAGGAATGCTTATCCCTGCACTGAAACATAGATTAACTATGACAAATGAACTTCAAAGAAATGGAAAGTATTTTCATAATAAAGACGAAGTGCCAACCACAATTTTAAGAAAACATATGAGCTAGATTCCCTCCCTTTTATGCAAGATTTCGGCAAATTCCTTCGTTAAAGTTGTACTTGTAACAACTGAAATGTTAATAAATCATTTTTGAAAGAATACTTACATAGCCTAGTATATAATAAAACATTTTATAGTAAAAATCCGGTAAAATTTCGAAGAATACTAATTTAGAAGCATAATTGTTAAGTAAGCGACAAAAAAAAGGATCTTTGGCGAAAAAAATCCACCGGTTAAGAGGTTAATTTAGTTTGAAAATAAGAATTATACGAGTGTGAAACTCAGGTTGAATTATAGCCCAAAATTCCAAGTAAAATAATGATCGGTATACGCCGAGAAAAAGGGTAATTCGACTTTGCAAAGGAGGAATCGTGAGCAAAAATTAATACATATTGCGGATTCGTAATCGGCAGAAGCTACCGAAAGATGATACTCGCTGTAGCGGGCGTTGTCGGATAAAAGTGACATTTTCATTTCTCTCTTGTCACAAACGTGAGAACATATATTGATAAGATAACGCTGGATCAAGATAACGCCAATGACCTGCCTTTATAGGTGACAAGAAAACATTCAAAACCAGCTTACACTAATATCCGAGAGGCTCGTGCATTTAAACATAATGAGTGCACTGAATTACATGCTACTTCAAAAGACGTTTAAAAAAAAGGGACCGTGAAAGGTTTCGGAAATTCGATTTCGAAAGATAATTAAGCCCAATATACACCTAAGGATTAATCGTACGACACTCCTTATCGGACAGATTGGATGGCTAATTGGAAGGTGTAGAGAGAGGTGGGACCTATCTCTACAGCTTCCCATTGGCCACCGTTAAGCGTAAACGGGGCTTTAAGGAAAAACTTGTGATACGGAGATGTTTTCTGCGAAGTAGTAAAACTTGCGCATTAAGAAGCTTAGATTAGGAGGATTTCCCGCAAACCTATCTCGAAGAATAAAATAATTTTTATCTCTCTTTTAGTACTGGATAGAGGAAAATGTACCGTTCATTTACCTTTGCCTAAGTGTTTTTCAAGACTGTTATGTCATACACCCTAGTATCACTCACTGAGTGTAAAGAAATGTTGTTCTTATGGACATTGTGTTTCAATTAGATGGGCATTTCCCTCTCATTTCATTCTGGTTCTCTAAGGATAGCAAGGGCGATTTACCTCACTCCTCATCTTGCCTGGCAACCCTCATACCCTCTCCAACGCTACTGTTTTGTAAGGATCCAATTAACCTTTGGGGTGATGATTTAACTGATACCAAAGAGGTGATATTAAAGCAATGTAATTCTTGTCTTCGGAAAGACCTATCCATTGGATCAGTGAAACCGCACCACCTGGCGAAAAAAACCAATTACGAGTAAAAGAAAAATTGCAAATAAACGGGCTCCCGGATAGCCAATTGGGCTGCGCGTTCGACTTTGGTCGCGGGTTGGGTTCGATTCCCGTTAGGAGCCCACAAAACGAGCTTAGTTGTCGACGCACTTTTAACAATACTACTGCAAATAAACAAGAAAGTTGCCATTTTCGCGAAATATTACTTATAATGGCTCTTAGCAAACAAAGCGATCTGCAAAAACAATCACTTATTCAAAAGATTAAGCATGTTATTCATCATTACTAATCATCATCTCGAAGCAAAGAATGAGGCAATATCTTGACGAAAGGTGTGTTTTTCATTTGTCTTTGAAATCTACCGAAGGTAGCTGAGGTATGAGCGATATTGAATAATGACATATTTAATCTGAATCACTCCTTATCAGATGCAATAAAAAGTGCTGCTCATAAGGCCATTGTACTGAAATCAGATGGACTTTTCGCACTGATAGCATTCCGGCTCAGTGAGACAAGCAGGGGAAAATTACCTCACTCCTCATCATTCTCATAAGCCTCTCCTTTCTTTTAGCAAAACGTGGAGGTTCAAACAGGTCTTAGGGCTGATGACTGAACAGACGAATCCAAAGATCATGTTATCAAATAATTCCCAACACGGGATACAGCGATATAGCAAAATTTAAAATCTTTCACTTGAGCTCCAAACCGGACGATATAACATAAACCTAACATAAGGGCCTCAACTGGCAGATAATTCGGTTGTTTCGTAGAATAACAATTTTAATGCAATTATTCCACCTCTACAAGTATTGCGTCTTTTTCAGCATTCTATACGTCGGCCTGGAAAAAGGCGATATTCAAGTTCGAACAGAACTAGTTCACTTGAAAGAAATCCTTAGTATTCCTAAAGCGGGATCGCCTCACCTAATTTCCATAGGTTAAACCTATTAACCTTGGAGAAGTTTCGATCCCGAATACATTACTACGGAGTCGTTAACTAGTACGTCTGCACGACCATCGATAGATGTAGTCACCAAATTTGTACGGCCTCCAGTTGTATGCAGAAGTTTGACTGTGAGCTATTTCTTACCACAGCCAATTACCAAGCCGTCACGAAGAGGGAGAAAAACCTCCGAATGTCAAGAGAGGGATCGAATAACATTTATCGAGGGGTCTTTCGGGAATTGGCTACCTAAATTGTCGCCAATAAAATCGCTCATTGCTTCCGAAACACGAAGATAGCGACAGCTGGCAATATTCGCTTCTGGTTCACATTCATTAGCTGTAACACGAAAGAAACTCTTTCCCCGACATATTTACGACTCGAAGAAGCACAATTAACAGCAACGATATTAAATAAGGTTATAATAAAGGAATCAAGGACACTACAGTGCACGTCTCCCGTTCTAAACCTGATTCGAATAGCGATTTCAGAGGCGGTTATAAAGAATACAGCGATTTCAGGTATCTAATTTCAAGGATAGCTGATTACGTCGATGAAACATTGATAAAGAGAACATTCTAGAACAACATTGGCTAGATTCAGGACAATTCTGGCCCTTTTTAGAGATATTTCTGTCCATAACTCTGACGTAGGATATCAGAAATTTGAAACACTTAATTCTGCAGCTAGGAATAAAGGTAAGAACTTACGTTAAATTTAACAGTTAGCTTAATTTCAACTAAGGAAACGAATAGAAAAAATAACAGATTCCGGACAGAAAAATTTAAGTTCTAGCTCGAAATCTATTCCGACCCTATTTTCGGTTCACATATACGTTGGTGGATTGCTGAAGAAATCGTCCTGCCCATTACATAATTACAATCTAATTCCCCCCAAGCACATTACATTGTAATTGACGGGAAGTCCTTTCCTGGAATGGCCAGTCGTATAAATAATAAAGGACGAACTCTCACGACTATTCCCTAAACGGAACATCCGACAAGCCGGAATTCGAAACCGTGACCTTGGGGTCCGAGCGCTAGCATCCTAACCACTCCGCCACCGCGGAGGTGACATAAGATTAACTCCAGCATAAGATCAAATTTAATTTCATCTAATTTCTGTTAGGAGAAGGTACATATAATATTATCCTTTTCTGTTTTTCATTACCAAATTGTTACAGCTCGAAGATGGAACACCGGTGCGAACCGGTTTAGCCGGGACTGCGCCGAAAATTTGCTCTGATTGAACTTGAGCGAAGAGCAGAACGAAAGAAATCGCGGTTCGATGCCCTGATTTAAACGAAGAAGCAGTTCCTCGCCGTGTCCGGCAAGAGGCTGTGATCGATGAGATTTCTGGTTCAACGCGAATGCCAATCAATCAGAGAGGAAATCTAAACCAAAACATGTTATGGGAAAGTTGATAACCTCGTTATGCAAACATATATGGAGTAGCCTTTCCTTATTAACACATAACGCTGGCTTTTACTGGAATCACGAAGAGTTTTCGTGCAGAACGAGGTTCGAAAAACATGAGTAACGTATTTCGCAGATAATGCAATTCCGAACGAGTTCTTCGCGAAGGAATTTGCTAATGCAACAAAAACGAGGGATTTTTTCTGAATAGCTATGTGTATCATCATTTTCCTTATATCTAAGAGTCGTTCATAGCTAACATAGAACTAGTTGGGTATTAGAGGTCCCGTAGTGGCAATAATTCTGATCCTATGGGTGCAGCAGAAGAGTAACCAACTGGTTTTATTATTACAACAGCCATTATTATTGCTTGTTGTTTTCTGTGTGATACACACGAATTATCTAGGAAAGATTATGATGTCGAAATAAATATTGGAAAACATTTAGAGGAAAGAATTACGGATAACTCAGGACGAGAAGGAATATTTGTGCAGTGGTTTCAATCGGAGAATTGGAATCAAAGATATTCTGATATCAATAATACATCCTCTTCAGGTTTTGGAATATGTCCTCACCAGGGATTTGAACGGAGTCTTCCCTAATTTGCAAACAGTATTGCCTGTTTTATTGATGGAGGCTGTTGCTGCCAAGATACTCGAAAGCAATGTTAAGTATTAATTCATAATGACGAGTCACTATGTCAGTATACGGAATATGCATGACTAATTGTTACAGATGTTTTTTGACCAATGTAATCGGTGAAACGAAGTCATAAAACAATAGTTTTTCAAAGTCATACAAAATAATTTTTACTAGCAAATAAGGAAATTATGGTTTCGGCATATAATTTTAAGGGGGCGGCAAATTATCTTCGCACCCGGGCGGCAGATAGGTTAGGAGTGGCTCTGATTCTGGTCACTATTAATCGAATGTTCTGTATTAATCGTTATTCAAAGGGTCACTGTCCCGCAACTTCATGAACTCACTTTCATTTATAAAAGGCTCAGAAGGAAAAACAATGGGACTACCTCACTCCTCATCTTGCCTAGTTTTTAATTTATACATCAATACATTTTGATAGCCAATTGAGGAGGTCTCACTCCTTATTTTGTCACTGTATTACAGTTGCTGGAGTAGAGGTTTCAACAAGCCTTCAAGCTGAATACTTCACAGACAACACGATTTTGACTTTGAGAAAAACGTTCTAAATGAAGGGGAACACTACCTCATACCACATCTTTCCAAGTATACCTCATTTGCCCACAAAGCTATCGGAAGAGGGGATGAGGAAGGATATTGTCTCCGGGTTGAATACAGCAAACACAGAAGCTTGCTAACCGTTTAAAGATCGATTAGTAAACCAGCGGTATCTGCGGATGAACGCTGAGAAAAATCTCGATTTCATCGTTCAACTCTTTCGCTTCGGTACGTGACAAAGGCTCAAGTCTACCGCCGTATCTATGTATGTCTCGTAGGTAATTAATAAATCTAGGCCGAGGGTTTCTTCACCGCTGCAATTATCTTTCTTAGATTCCCTACCTGTTTAAATATAGAACGCCTGTTTCACAAGCACTGAGGCGCCGTATAGGTTAATTCGATCGTAGGTTCAGTAAATCTTCAGGTTGCAGACGATGTTTCTTTTGACACCATTTTCCTTTCGCTATTTTATTTGGTTTCCCGCAAACGTATCATGTGATGAAGAAATACTTTCAATTTTTTCCTTCAAGGAAAAGGTATATTTCATTTACTTTTATCTTGTTCTTGGCAGGGATAATGAGAAACCCACTGAGGTATGAAGGACGACATCGCTTTTGTCTCTCCTTACTGAACGTCATGAAAGGTGTCGTTCACAGGGTAAATGCACTGATTTACCTTGGATTCTATCTAGCTATAGCATTCGAGCTCAGTTAGGAGTGCAAAGGCAAACTACCTCACTCCTCATATTGTCTAGTAGGCCTCATTCTCTCTTTCAGGTTCTTAGATATCTTATGGTGGGGGTTAAAGTTCAAACTGGCCTTCTTAACGAATACTTTAAAGGAAGATTATTTGAAACAATCTAGCTATTATCTAATCTACTGTAATAATAATATTATATTTGATACTTTTATCTTAGCAAAGATAAATTCAACAATGGATACCTAGGCAACTGACAGGTTAAAAAACTAGACAAAAAAATCTTGACCAAGGAGAATTTAATAGTCCGGTACTACATCTAAAGGTATTCCATCACTACTAACGATTCCTACACGGCGAAGTGTAATCATTTTCCGAATTTCTGATGCTACGAAGGAGATCGATAAAAACGTGATGCTCCTTATCTAAAATTGGAAATCCTCAATTTCAGCGGTGAAATCAATTAAGGCGGGGCGATGACGGGCTGGAGGATAGGGAAACGGGAAGAATCTATTCGATGGAAAGCATTTGAAATGGGGAGCTCGGGGAACACTGACCTTCGAGAACGGAGCCAAAATTAAGACTTTTAGATCTGGAAGTTTTAACCCTCCCACGTGGGCGACTAAAATTATCCCCCTTGACACAGTTTCCTATTCCTCTTTTATCGCGAGCCATTCTTTTCGGCATCAAAGGGAAACTGCGAAGATTTCATGCTCTTTGAGGCCAACGATATGGAAATGCGCTACTGTATTTGCAAGAACCCAATCGGTAGTTTTATTCCTTATGGAAAAGGTAGTTCGTAGCGTAAGGGAAACCTCAGCTCCAACTGAACGATATACTTTTAGGTACTTACGTCCATCAGAGAACCGTTTTTTTTTCATTATTTTCAGCATATATATATATAAAAGGTCGCGTGGCGTATGAATTATCGTTAACAATTCATAAATTTGTTGACCTTTCTACTGTCTACTACTACTTTCTACTAACTAACAACCTAGAGACGGAGGGTGAATACGTATCAAAATATCAGTCTTTGTTGTTTTAATTATGAATGTACACAAACATACGGGAAACATGAAATTGAATCAGAGAAACTTTAGTGATTCACTTTGATTATCAGCATTAATTATTAATCAAAATTAATTTATAATACATGAATTTAGGTTCCAAAGAAGGGGAGAATTCCAGACTTGGGTTCGCCTTCCTCAAAAAAGTTAATCAACCGCAAAACGATAAAGCTTTCCTGTTTTTCAGGAGCACGTTCAGAATAAATCTGAATGAAACACAGCTGATAACTAAAACCACGAACTTCAAAGCTTATCGGAGTGCGAAACGATTAAATTATGTTTAATTTTATTTTAATGCTCTTAGAGGATATCCCCCCCACCAGGATGACTTCACAACATGCAGTAACTAGCTTGAGAGGATCCCGAACTAATAAAAATGCGGTTCTTCAATAACTCCACATATATAAGATTTTACACAGCAGAATGGCGTTTTGGCAGTTGATAAGATGTTATGAGGGCTCTAATAGATACGTTTTTTTTAAGGTATATAAAGAATTGGCTGCGGCTTTTTCGTTACATAATTCCACTGTTTGTAAATCCATTGTAAAGTCCTTGGGCTGTTTATAGATTCATATTAAATAAATTTCTACATCCGCTCCTAGCATCAAAAGAGAGTTAGCAATCATTTTAACTTCACTAAGCTAATTACGCTTTAAGGCAATTTTCTCACTGGTAGCATAGAAGTTTACTAGCCTCCACTTCTCTTAAAGTACATAGCTTCAAGTACTTAATTTTGTTTGTTATAAGAGAATCAATAAAAAGATTATTTGCCGAAATTGTCACATAATTATTCTTTTTTTTTGGATTCCAGAAGCTGTTTTGTTTCAATACATTTCAGTATTTCGCGTAATGCATTCCGATTAAGATGCATTATAAGATTAGGTGCGTCCCCAATTCATGCGATCGGTGAACGCAATGCATTCGATCAAAGGCTATGAGGTGTTCTCAACATTTCTTATAGGCGAGGTGATGTCATGAATTTGGAATGAAGACTTTCGTCATGAATAGTTTTCTACATATGCTCGGGTATTTCTAATGCCACAAGTTACGCGACATTGAAGCTGATAGGGCTACAGGGAAGATTGTAAGCAAGGCAAACGCCACAGCCTCTCAAAGGGGAATCAACACTTGGTCAACGGAAGTAACTTACTACACACTATTCTTTACTTAATTCTCGGTACTACATAAATGGGTGTTTGACTGCGAAGACGGATCGCCTCATCATACACTGTAACGGGCAATTTCAGAGATATTCCGTGAAACCTCTAAGCAAAATGAAGCTTACCACGATTAAACTTACAACTATATATATATAATGTAAAACAAGGTTATCATACCGGAATGGAGGATTTATTAGAGCCATACTTGAAAGTTGTGGAAATATGATTGGAAAACGTGATCGAAAATTTTCCAAGAATTTAAATTCGGATAAAAAATCTTTCATGCACCATTAATAACTTACTAATCATTATTTGATGGGCGATATAGTCAACAAACTCAAGTTAAACAATGAAATTTGTCGTAGAGGCGACAACATTCGACAGTGATTAATGTTAATTAAATTTCCAAATTTATTATAAAATTAATTTCATGATTATAACAATATTTTTCAAATTATCCTCTTTTTAATTAATGACTCGAGTTTGTAGGTTAAAAAGAACAACTTAAATTTTTAGAGGAAAATATACTTTACACGGTAAAACAACTTTTTACTTGTATTCCTACGGAAAAAATAATGTTATCTGGTATCGAGCTCGGGTCTCTAATCCGGGATTTTGGATGCACTCCCGGTGTACAAAATTTAACCTGCCATTTCTATAAGTTGGCTAGAATTTAACGACTTAATGATAATTAATTTTATTTAAAAGACTTCGTTTTATACATTTACTCTGATTTAAAATCGCATGTTTTTTGGTACAACCCGTATTATTATTAATTATTAAAAATTAATTAAATTCTTCATCGACTTTATTGTTATCAGTATTTTCGATACGTAAATTCTTTGCTATTTTCACAGAGTTGGGGTGTAAAAGAGAGGTGACGAAGTGACATTAATAATGGATAAGTCAGTGTAGATCAATCACAAGTAAACAGGACGTTTCTATTCTACGAGTATTCGGCTATACGAGTACGGGGAAACTTACCCACACGTATGAAATCTGACGAACCGGCCCTGTCTCACACTAAAAAATTACATCACACTCGAAAATTAAGAACTGTTATAGAGCGTGAGTGGCAAGATGCCAATTGTAGCCGTGATTAACGAAGTATTTGTCCCGTCCTTCAATAATGCTCCATTCGAGATTTGTTAAACAAATAATTAGAAACGATTGTTGCAATCGATGTAACGTTACGCAACAACAGTCGGCGTCGAGATTGTTTACGCGCATGTTGAAAGGTAAATGCAACAATTCTTAAAAGGGAAAGGTAGTAACGAATGGAGAGTTACGAAACAATGGTGGAGGGCGATAATAAAGGTTTGCGAGTGGAAACTACTGACGATGAGATGGGAAATAGTTTATTGAGGGCGGTCGTGAGTCGAAAGTCTGTATTGAAAGTCTAAAATGCCTCATAGAGGCAAGGATTGTGATAAAAATTTTTAAAATAGAATTAGAGGAATTTTTTCACTACACTCAACACGTGCTTTATCAACCAAAGGTGCAGGCGCCCTTTCTCATAGCTCTACCAACGATAGCGAGGTGTTTTAATGAGCACAAAATGTTCGCAATCTGTTTGGAAAAAGAATAAGTCAACGATTATTTCTTTGCAAATATTTTTAGGGCCGTACTGCTTGAACCCAAATATAGGATACCCAAATGGGAGATCTCATTCAAAAGTATATCCAGTGAAACGCGGCTGAAACTTAAAAATTTTAACATCGCGTGTGTGGGTCGACTACGCAGAGATGTGTAACTGGTGCCATTTTTTCAATCCCGAGGTGAAACTTGAATTAATACTTCTAGACAGCATATAATTAAATGTCCACACCCGGTCGCGATTCGCATACTGAGATTTCAAAGGGTACCTTAAGCTGTAAATGTCGAAAGCGAATTCTTTCGAAAGAAACTGAATTTTAAGGAAAAAAACTACAATGTCTGTTGATGTATTTCAAATTCTGGTTTACTGGTAGTAAAGCGGGCAAACTTTGCACTAAACATTTAGGGGCAAATTTCGACAAATATGGTCGAATTAAGAATTTCTGTTGCAAATTCTACATACATTTTAATACACGCCCGTTTTCGTCATCAATACCATAAGCCAAACTTAGGAGTTGTGAGCACTAAATAAATGTGTTTGCAAATACACGTTTAATACTTATAATCATATTGAACAATTAGATCGTTAACATCTGATCGCCCATAGCCGCCGGATGTCGCGTAAATTCCGAAATTTTAAAAATTAATAATTTCGCCATTTTTCTTTTACTGGGCTGCAACCTCGCCATCAACGGTTTCTTGGGGGATTAACTTAAGTTCAAATTTTTTGTTTAAATACGAGATCATATTGTCCGATTTTCTGTGGAGTGACTGGCACGTTTTAGGCATCTATATGGATGCGGGTCTAGGGGTTAAACGTCCGACACCTCCGATTTAAGCAAAGGAAAACACACCTCGACGAGTGCTAAGTTTCACTTTCTCGCATAAACGAATCTTTCACGTTTACCTAATAAATTCCGGGTACTTTAAATCGGGCGCAACGACATCGACCGCCGTTGCGGTAGAACTCGTTTCCATTCACTACGGATTAAAAATAACAATCGATCAACGATCAAATGGAATTGGGGAACTTTCCATTCCACGACGAAGCTATTTCCAACCGCCGTTCCATTTTCATCAACCTTCGCGGACTTAGAGCATAAATAGAATCATCGCGAACCCGATTTACTTTCTTCGGGTGTACGTGGCGTTCGAGAAAGTGGAGAATCCGCATTTAATTCGACCTCGGGAATGCGTTCCGAGACTGAGGGCTTCTTAAAGCATCATCTGGGAAGGCTTAAAGATTACACCCACATCTGCGCCACAGGGAGCTAAAGATAACTATGTATTTTTCGAGTGGAAATCAAATTCCACGCTCGAAAGCTCGTAAAAATTTTTATTGGTTATTATGGCGCGGACGAATCAACCGGAAGTAACATAACGTATCATTTTGGGTCACTCCCATCGCCAATACGCCAAAACGAAATTTTGGCAAGAAACTGCGTTATTTTTACTAGAGTGCAAGACAGCCTAATTTGCTAGGGAACATGGTATCCTTCAATTATTAACTCCTTGGGAATTGCATAAAAAGTTATGAAGGACAACATTACGTAAACCTAATAGAAAGTTCATACCCGCTACGTAAAAGGTTGGAAATATTGCCATCGAGATGACGTACTTATTTGTAAAGGGGTATATTGTGGAAGAAAACAGAATAAAGCCAAGAGTATTAAAGAAAGCTTACACATAAACAATGAGTTCAAGTACGTTGGCCAAAACACGAGTGATTCAAGCAATCAACTTTGTATCTCGGACCTAAATACTGTGGTCTCTTTCCATTTGATGCGGTTAAAATTGATTGAAAACCTGCACTACTGAGAAAACTACAGAATAGCTATACTCCGAGAAGATTATCGACGACACGTTTTGAATAAACGCAAATATTACTTAAAATAAAATGTGAAAAATACAACTTTTTAAGTCTGCGTACAAATAGACATTGAAGGTAACCGCAAACAGGTCTACCTTCTGGAGTACCTTAGTTTATCCCTTTTCCCCTTCTTTTGTAAATGTGATGAGGGAGGAATACAATACTAACAAGGAAAATGGGGATCAGAACCTGAGGGAATTTTTTCTTTTCCTCATAAATCACAGACACTTGAATTCTTCTGTTTTGGACTCATCACGACCATAGAGGATACAATGGTACGCATTTTCCTTGTTTATGTAGCGCCTGCATTACTTTTCCTCGCTAAATTTCGACGACGGACAAATGAGGATAAACATACCTACACGCAGTGTATCTGTTACGCGACAGTGGAAATTTATCTTTCACTTACTATTGTTTCGCCGAGATTGTTTGTGAGAGACGACAATTACAACAGCGGCTTTGCAACAAACAGAGCCATGCGTGACAACAATAGACACGGAATCTGTTAAAATGCGAATAGTCAACAGATGAATTGTAAAAGACAAATTAGTAAGAACAAATTAAGACAACGATGACTTCGGAATAACTCTCATCTGAAGGCGAGGCTAAAGAATGCTATATCGAAATGAAGATATATTCGATCTCAGGAGTTAAAATGTCGAAAGCTTCCCTGGTCTTAATGCCAAC
This sequence comes from Ladona fulva, assembly GCA_000376725.2. Lineage (NCBI taxonomy): Eukaryota > Metazoa > Arthropoda > Insecta > Odonata > Libellulidae > Ladona > Ladona fulva. The sequence continues at coordinate 268,223 of KZ308830.1, forward strand.
GATAAATGGGCACATCAATCCGAGAATAGAGCGCTCTAGATACCTAAATACTAGTCTTTCTACAGAAATCTCCGAGTCTATTTTCTTCGACAAACAGATCTTGGATATCCCGACTTATAAACCTTTCAATAAGGTATTCTTGTCCTGAGAACGATGCTGCAATATCGGTACATTTCCATCACTGAGAGAAAACAGTAGTTTTTAACGACGGTATTGGATGACCTTCGTTGACCAGGATCGCCGTGATCCAAGGCGCGATTAAGACGAGACTGGAAATCGATTACTTCACTCCGATTAATTCCTCCCCTCAACCATGACACATCTCAAGTGGGCAGAACTCTTTAAAGTCAAGTGGAAATACGATACACACAATTCATTTATCATAATAATCACCATCGTATACACATTTAACTATCCGAGTCAGAAAAGAAACTCGTAGGTGACTTTTCGTTTCGCGGCAGACCTTTTTTGAAAATATAATTCGATGTTACGACCGTAAGAAACCGGAAAAGGCACAGGAAGAGAAAATAACTCAAGATTTCTGTCGTTGACTATTGTTTCCGATTCGAAATCACCAAAATTTTGATAAAAGGCATGCGATTTTTGTAAGTTTCATGAAGCTAATTTAGAAAATGTTTACGTTGCTATGAGTAACATTTTTGTTGCTATAACAGTTGCTCGGCACAAACCACTTCAGAGTTTATTGACATCGGTCGCAAAATCGACGGCAACAATGGCGGTGGTTGTACAATGAACTGTTATAGTACAGTTCAGTTCATAAGAAATGTTTCCGTCTTTTTTTACTGCAAGGGCAGTGGTTTAGTGGTCCGCGACCTCCGAAAGGTTGGTGACCGCTGGCAAAGGGTGATAAAATGAGAGGCAAAATTAAAAATCTCCGAAATTAATAACTTGAGATGTTTTGTCGCAACTGACACGTCTGTCATGCGCTGAATTCCAAGAATTTCTGAATGACTGCGTTTGAGCTAAAATTACTCTTCCCCTTCAAGACGTGAGTCACTTCTGCGCTTAGGTCACGTTCATCTAAATTTGGGCACGTTTCGGCGATAACAAAGCGCCTCGAGTGAATTATTAATGCTGAAAATTATTCAAGAACAACTAGGGAGACGTTTGGGCGACACAAGGTCCCGAGAGTGCCTTTAGGACACAACTCTGAAAACCAGGACGTCTGCACGTCCTATGGTACAGCAGAAAATTGTTCCGGATTTCATCTTACGTCCCCAACGGCTATAATTATTGGTTAATGGAAAATGGGGATTCCCAGTCTCAATATTGCCCAATCAAGTCCTTTGTCTGCTCACATGGTGATGAGTCCTGGATAATGTCCGGCAAATAAAGTTTACAATTCTCCTCGCGTTAAAATTAACAAAAGTCTGTAAGGACACTTTTACTCGTTTACTATTAAAATATTTATCAACTTTCCGTGTAATAAACGGTAGTGATAGTGGTAGGATGATAAGGCTAACGTGATGTCGTTTAGGAAATTTAATGAGTGATCTCTCATTCCACTGCCCTAATCTTATGCTATTATGTAGTATAAACGTCGTAATTATTTCGATATCTTTGAAGATATCAAAGCTTTGTTTTCTATGTTTAGCTTACATAATACCACATGATCCATATTTTAAATGCGAAGTTCTATCGCATCAATTTCCGATTACAAATGAAATATTTAGGATATTTTCCTAGACCCGATTAAATTTTTCATTATAATTGGAATTTTAATTGAAAATCTCATCTAATGAAATGGTGTTAACTGTCAATCTGCGCTTGGTCATTATTTCGTTCGATATGCTCTTGGTACAACGCGTATCACCAATAAATATTTTTTGCTTCTTTTTTTTCCGAAAATGTAAGTTTTAATTTTCCGAGATACTGTAGCTTTTAATCGGTTTTGGCATTGGATACATTAACAATTTCCACCCTTTGCATAGTGTTCTCTCACTTTTCCATTTGAAATATTTCTGAGGCTATTAAAAAACACATGGTTTAGACAGTGGCGTAGTTGGGGGGAGGGGGGGGGACTTTGGGTGCCAACCCCCCCCCTCCCAGAGCCAAAAATAGGTTTTGAAAAATCGAGGTTGTGGGAGGTAACTTTTAATTATTGAAATATTTAAAGATACACACGCCATTGGAGATATATATATGATTCTATCTTCATTAAAGTTAGAGCGGAACTTTACTTTCCTCGTGAATGTACGCAATTTTACTCACCCTCCCAGATGAAAATCCTGGCTATGCCCCAGGTTTAGGGTTCCGCTGACTCCAAATGAACGTCTAAGTGTGCCGCAGAGAATGAAAGGTTGGAGGGCACTGCCCTACACCGCAAACGGACACGTTGCCAATTTCCATCGCTACGCGAAACGGGATCAGCGAAACGGAAATCGAAAAAGCAAATTGCCGACCGGACGGCACTTTTGAAAAGGCGACAACTTCTGCATTTATCGCTGGCGTAAGCACGCCCTCAACACGGATGCAACGCGGCACAAGAACTCCGCTTTTCCGGCGTGACGCGCTACAGTGACGCATCATATTCCTTCGGAATTTACGAGGAAATAAAACATCCCTGCTGGCATCGATCCAGGTGAAACCGAGCCGACATTTTCCCCACTCAGCCGGTTGAAAACGACAGCGATACAACGACGGGGAATTATCTACTCACTTCATTAACACAGATCGAAGTCGGGTCGGGCGCACGCGAGATACACAAGCTATCCACCGGAAAACGAGAAAAATGATTGTATCAATAGGTCAAGTATCGATCTGCGATGGTTTCCGTTACGGCCGAAAAAGTAAATACGCTTTTCATTTGTTGATATCGAACTTACATATCCTTATTACAACAGTATATCGGTAAGTCCTACCGAAACTGTGGCGGACACACGTAAAAGATCGACTGTGTCCATATAAAATCCGAAGGCCGGTTTGAACCTCAACCTCTCTAACAGTAGATATCAAAAGCTCTTGGAGAGGGAGTGAGGCTTACCTTATCCCATTCATTATTTTCTTCACCGAAATAGAACGCACATGCAAGTGGAGAAAGTTAATGAACGTGTAGCACAGTGACAATAAGTGACGCTTTTCATAGCACCCAAATAAAAAGTGACCGAGACGAATGCCGTTATTCGGTTTAACTCGCTCTTAAGTTGATTTCACATTATCCAGGGCGTACTATTATTACGGTATGATTAAAAGAAAAGCATTTTCTGTTAGGCTGCAATCCGTCCGCCAATGTCCAACCAGTTCGAACGCATTTTGAGTCTTCGACTATTAAAATATTATATATCCCGAAAGTTATTTCATACTACGTGTGACTTTCTTCTATCAAATCAAATTTAATGGTAGAATAATACTTGCGATTCTGAGGTAATAATAATTGAAATAATAGATATCAAGCATTAATTTAGTCAGTAACATGTCGATGTTGAAAATTGATGTAGCTTCCTTCATTAGCAATGAATAAAAATTAGTAATGTAAGGAATCCGCAATGACGATAACGGTTTTCGGTATGGATTCAAGAACTATAATTTCTCAGTTCGGTTCCGATTCGATGTCCGATTATCATCACAGAAATGAGCAAGGCTGAGACAGAAAGTGGAAAGTGAAAAATGAGCAAGAGATAGCCATCGACATCTCTAGAACACCTCTAGTTAAGCATAAATAATGATTGCCATGGCGGTCTTGCAAATTGAGCCGCTATGAAAATCTAACTTAATGCCATGCTGGATCTTCGTGGGGGGTCACTAAAGATCTTTTGCAAGTCGACCAACCGATTTCGCAGTACCGAGAGAAAGATTCTCGGATGCAATATCTGGCACCGATCGCGGGATGTTATAGAGCAGTGATGGGCGAACTACGGCCCGCGGGCCAGATGAGGCCCGCCGCCTACTGCCATCCGGCGCGCAAGGACGACAGCGGCGGGAAATACAAATGAATTTTAAATGGTTAGGAGTTTTATGAATTTTTTGTAGCCATTATTACTTTTATAGCCTTCTCTTAATTATTAAGTAATAGATCCTAGACAATAGACATTTTAAGCATGGTAAACTCGAGAAGTGCAAGAATTTCCGATGAAATATTATTTTCTTGAAATACACGCGATCACATGGGATTCTCTTTCATATCATACATACATAAGGTTCACTGCGTTTTTGCGTTAATAGTGGAATGAAGCTATACATGCATTCGTGGTGGACACTAGATAATCCATTCTCATTATTTTTTGGAATACATGTAGTTTCGCAAATGGTAGCAATACTGCTGCCTTAAAACTTTGCTACAGGTGATAAAAATCGCTAAAAATAGTGTGGCGAAGGCAAACAACGACTTAAATTAAGATAACAATGAGAACTTAATAATGTTATTATCGATCGGAAATTTCTCGGGTTAATTGTTGGAGAACGACTGCAGACACACCTTACGTTCGGTTAAAGAGCAACGGTTATTCAAAAAATCTCCAGATGACCTCCAACTTTTCCTGGGGGAAAACCTACCTTAGGAAATTTTGACCACTACGAAACTATATCTTCTGTAAGATCATTAAAGGAAAACAGCGTTACTTCCTTATTTACGACGGTGTAACACAAGCGATACATTTCGCGCTATTTCCTCTTATTCTTCACCGTCGAGGAATTGGTAACCACGCTATAACTGCTCGTCTTCCAGTGAAGAGTCCAATTTGCTGTCGGATTAAAAATCGTGCGTCCCTGGAATTAGGGAAGTTACTGGAATCCTACAATATCCACAGTAAAAAACCAATGCTTCAAATCGGAACGTCATTTTTGCCGGAGTGAAAACTGATTCCGAACAGAAAAATTAATGTCGTTGGACTTGAATCGAAAACTGTTATTTTACCGATAACTGTTTTACAATCCCATGAACGGTAACCATAGTTATATTTGATAAACATGATAAGAGTGACTAGCTACCCACTAACTGACATTTAAATTTTAATAACTGAACTTATTATTTGAAAATTCTTTAACGGCGATAGCTTTATTCTAAAACTTAGTTCAAAATCATGCCTATTCAAGGGTCACTAGTGATATGAACTTGAGATAAATTATTGGAGCGAAAAACCGGTTCGACGATTGCTAAGCGATTAAAACAGGAATTGATACGAAATTTTGTGTCTTCATTGCAACGGAGCGAAAATAATTCCAGTCTGAAGCCCTGGAAATAATCCTAACATAAAATTGAATATATTCTACATACGTTGGTTTGTATGTGTTTCGCTGGTCCCGTTTAAGATATAAAATCACTGTGAAGACATGTTTGAACCGAGGCACTACGAAGTCGTCAATTTTGCGACTAGCAGTAAGTAGCATTTCTTAAAATTTAACTGCAAAGAAAAGGAGCAACTTACGTCTCGTAATTTTGCCTTGAGTTGGCTATGAGCTGCCTCAGCATGAAAGAGATACGGGAAGTTGCATTACATAACTCGTACTCAGAAACGCAGTCAGCGTTTATAACGGAAGGGGTAAGGTGCAACTTTCCTTAAATGATAATTTGTAATGTATGCTCGAATTTAATATTCTACTGGAATGAACGAATTTCTTGACAAATTGTTTCCATACGTTACACCACAGTATCAGAAAGAGTTGAAGGTTTCTCCAACTCCAATCTTAAAGGGTATTTTTCGGGAATGTGGGTATTTTTTTCCGAGAAAAGTCAATCATGGTGCTTTAGATACCAAAACCATACTATATAAAACTCCATTTCCTATTTCTGGCTAAATAAAAGGTTAATGAATAAGAACATACAGATTCCAAAATATTGCATTTTCTTAATGGAAAATTACACGAAATTTTAAACAAATCACATCATAGTATACATAATCAAGTTTTTACTTTACACAAAATTGAATTTAGCCACAGCTCGCAGCATTACGGGCATATTACGCGATTGACAACTCAATATTCTATTAAAAATTTGTTTTATTCTTTGAGGATTTTTTAAAACTAGGATAGTAACTACGTATTGCAAGGTTTTAATGTGTTTTCCATCTGAATGGATGCCACCTATTTTTTACGTACGTAACAGTTCTGTTGATGTTTCCTTATTTTTATTCCACAAGAGATGACATTATAAAACTGTATAAGATTAAGTATGGCAAAGGCAAACTACCTCACTCCTCATCTTGGCTAGTAAGCCTCATTACCTCTCTAAAGCCCCTGGTGGATAATGGTGGAGGAGATGAGGCTCAAACCGACCTTTAGCCAGAATATTTTACAGAAGTTCTTTGTTATCATGATGTAAACACATCATAAGAAAATTCACGCATTAACAAATATAATTCAAATAAAAGTTAACTTGCATATGAATAATAATCTAATTTACATATATATATACACACACTGCTTTAGGCGGTAAGGAGACCTACATCTGCGTCAAGACTCCAATCGATGGGACGACAATTGTTTAAAAGTGTAGCGAATTATGAAATCCCACAACAATAAGAATCTTCAATTGTCCTATGAACGATGAAAACAATAAAAAAAATAGTACCGGGTTCTGTTAAAGCAACAATGAACATGTAATTTCAACGACTGAAACCTTTTTATCCCGGGTACTTTTCCGCTATAGTAACCGCGCCTTTTACTGTAGCGTCTTAAATTGCTTGTGAATATTTTACGCGATATAAATATCCCCTTGAATTTGAAACTGATTATTTTAACGTTTCTAGAGTCCTTAAGAATGACAGCAAGATAATATAATTACAATAACAATACATCACGACGACAATCCAAAATAATCGCAGAACGATACAACGGAAAACTCTGGCATAAGATCGAGGTAACACAACCTCGATTTTCGAAACGGAAGATAATCATTTTCTACTGAAATTTGAGTGCATCCTCGGATTAGATTGAGCTAGGTCTGCTTGCATGACGGTTCTGCAGGACTGCGCCTCTAGAATAGAAAAGTCACAATGCAAAGACATCTGCAAACAAACGAGTTGAGAGAAGCATCTGTAAAGGAAGATAAATTACTGAATTCGATTACGGTTCAAGGAAACTCGAAAGAAAGACAAGAATCTTCTTCAGGACGTTCCACCAGTTGCCATAACTAAAAGACGAAAAATTGCACGATTTTCATATCACGCGCCTCCTTACAGAGAAATTTAGAAACTCGCGGGCTATAAAAAAATACACTGCTATCGACTGGAATGACTAATGCTTGACCTGGTTTGGTATCAAACGTCTAAGGGCACAGGATTGCAGGAAATAACTGATAGCAAGGATGTTGCCGCATAGACACACAAGGAAGTTGAACTTCCAAGAGGAAATTTTGCATTTCAATTCTGAACTTGATTGGAACAAGAGGATGCAAATCTTTGAAACTTTGCACGTTCTTAACAGCCGACTCCCTGCAGATAAGAGGCCATTTCCAAAACGTTTGTGACAAAAGTGTAACAGGTCATGGTATACCACCAGACCGGACTATACCTGGGGTAAAATGGACCTAGGCTAGAATTAGCTAAATTGCCCTTTACTTAGAAATGAACTAAATTGCTTCTGGTAAATTATGTTATATATTATTATACCAGGGGGAATATTATTTTTGGTACATATTGTAATCAATTCGTCTTATCTTATTCATACAACTTACGCTAGATAATACCCCAGTAAAGACAGCACTACTGTGAATTATATTTCCACAAAAATCGCTTAATTTTCATTCACTTTACTAGGGTTCAGCTTTGATGGATAGACTCGACGGAACGGCGATTTACTTTGTAGTGTTCCATAACGAAATCGTGAATGAAAAATAACAACTTTTCAAAAAGAAACGTAATATTTTATTCAAAATGACTTTACTGTAGTATCAAGCAATTCTAACTGGGTTAATCTTTAAACTAAAACATAGACTTTAACCAGAAAACATCAAAAAGTAGAAATGTTGGACTTAACTGAAGATAAAAAATTACTACATCTTGGTGTTGGGGTGTCTTAGGATTCGAACCTGGACCTCCCACTTACCGAGTGCATTACCATTAGGTAAACGTGAGGCAAACACACAAAGGAGAAAAGGGTAATACAAAGGTAGTGAACCGCTGACCTAAGCAATGGTAAGGGCATTCAATCGGTTTCTATCACTAGAAGAGTTGTTAATAGTTAATCAGCAGTAATAATAACTGAAAGTTCTTATGTATGTACGTTACATTGAAATCTGTGGGCAAAGTTTAAGCCCAAATGTCGATTTGAACCTCAAAACTCCATTTTTAGCTACAAAAAAACATTGAAGAGAGAATAAGATTTATTGAGATGAGGAGTGAGGTACTTCGCCCTCTCTTACGTCACGGAGCCAAAATAATGTAAGTGGGACATGTCCACAAGTACAGCATAATTACCATATAACTTCACAGAAATAGATAAGATGAGGCCTAAATGAATGTTATCAATCAGCATCCCTCATACCTCAATATCTTTCATGTTATCACAACCGAAAAGAATATTTTGCTCCTGAAACAAATGACTAATGAAAAATTATCCTTTCAACAAGGTATACTAGCAGAGTTTAGGAAACCTAAAACTTGGCTTCAGAGCAATACTTCAATTGCAAGTTGTTATAATTTTCCACCAGGGCAAAGACAGGTATTTCAGCTGTCTCGTTAAACGATGAGGAAACCAGCGGATCTCCCGAAGCATAGAGAGGACAATGAACCGGAAAAAAGTTTACTCCAGCTTAGAACTGAAACATACAAAGAACATTCGGTTCGTTCCAACTTACTGCCGGTATGAAAAGAGAAATCTCAAATGCTTCCGTTTGCAATCATTTACCAACTAATAAATGATTTTATTCAAATCGGTTACTGTTTACTGGGTCATCAAGAGCTTTCACATTCTGCACGCGTTTCACACGTGGAAGTGCGTCGTTAAGAGATCCGTCTCCGTACAAAAGCGCTATTGGATATTTATGCCAGCTGCGGCCCGCGGAACATTTTGGCGCGTACCATCATTACTGACTGCTGTCAAATACAACGGCTACATTTCCTTAAACTGTTTCCAATTTTGACGCAGAAAAGAAGCCTTAAGAAAACTGACTTCATCTTCGGCAAGACGGGGTTTCGAACCCAGGATTCCAGCGTACGTTTAAGATTTCACACGATTTTCCACGTTAAAAATGCAAAACTGCGTTCTTTCATTCGCTAAAATACGTAAACGGGAAAGGATTTCTTAATTAAGAATTGGAAAAAGTACAGCGAAGGGCGTAAAAAATTGTCACGAGGAATCAGTGAGTGTCACTCAAATCCTTCAGGAAGAAGGATGGGAATTTCTATAAGATAGCAGATTTTAACAAAGACTTTAATAAGTCCAAAGGATCTTAGGAGATGAAGCTGATATAATGTTACATAGGACGCTCTGATACTGCGAGAAAAATCAGAGAAATAGATCCTAGAACAAGTCGTTTCAAAAATTCATTTTTTCCGCGAACGATACGCGAAAGCAGGGAAGTAAAGGCATGGTGCATGCACCCACTGCCACACGCCGAAAATCGGTTTGCAGGGTACACATGTAAATATGATTCGCTTTCGATTCATTCGAGGGTTACAACAGTAATCTACATCTTCCCTTTATAAGCTTTAGATGTTGCGGTCGAAAATGTCTTTAATTTTTTTATTCACAGGCGAACCAATGCGGCCCGCCGGACCAATTAAATTAAGCAATTATCCCCGAACCGCGTCAAAAGAACGGTAGGTAGAAACCGGTCCAGAAATACTTTTCCGCTGCGCAAAATATTTCCCGAATTAAAAAAAAGGGGGAAAAACATGGCGAATTTCACTACTGACCCACTTAGCCTAGAACGCCGGCATCTTCTAAAGATATTGACGGAGAATGACTGCTATAATTATACTGTTCGATTGCGTCTACTTTCTATGCATCCCGAAAAAAGCTTGGAATAGATCTGGCAACAGCGATATTCGTTCGTTCACTTCAACGTTCCACCTACGTTTTATCATCTCATTTTGAGTTCCTCGACTCGCAACCGCATAAATAACGCGGGATATTGAGCCCGCGCAATGAAGATAAATTCGACCATATTATTGTCGGGTTTCCATTCGCGCCAATGGCGGCCGCCGCCTTAAGCAATCAAAGACGCCGCTGCTTATGCAACCAATAGCTACACTAAAATCCAATTATCCGCTGCAGCCATAAAATAAGAGGCAAGGCTATGCAGTCACGTGTCATCTTCCACTGATGTTTGTTAAAATGGACTCGAAGGATATTCTGGAACGCCCTATTCCTCCAGACGTTCGAAACCCGTTTCCCTGGTGCTCTACGCTGAGAATCTTTGCAACGACCTTCTAAGGCAATGACGTGTTTTTTCCGAAATTGCCAACCCTCATCTTAATGATTCTACAATATGCGATGTTTTTGAAATCGTTCGTTTTTGGTTTATCAGACCTTTTAGAAATGTACTATCTTAACAAATTAACATTCTATACAGAATAACGCGTTTCACAAAATTACCCAACTGAGTGCAGTTGACTCTCGCTATACGATATTAATGCGTTCTACACACTCCGTCGTACTGAGACAATATCGTGTTAACCCAATAACAATGATTGCCTGTGATTCGTTCCAAGTCATTATTGTTGATTTAAAATGGTTGTGGTAAGTTCTTAAGGTACTTAGGGGTTTAATTGAATAACATCAATAATTCATAAGGACCGCGACTTCGATACGGGGCACGGTATATGTCTGTCGCAAAGGAACACAACATCGGATAAATATCGCAAACAGAGTCAAGAATCGCTACAAGAGGCGTTATTTCCCAATGAACTTGCTTAAAACCACAAACGATTACGAACTAATGTGATTTTAAATGAGTTCAAAATTACAAATTTAAAAAAATACGCCTAGACTAATTAAGTAATTTCGAGTAACTCGAGTTTCGGCTTTCATTACGAAAACATCCGTGTTAACATTTCTTACGAAATCACAAGCAATTACGTAATAAATCTTTTCGATAATTTCACTCGGACTTACCATTTCTCGATGAAAGATTTTTCTTTCGTCTCTTGGAAAATACAGGAAAATATATCTTTCGATTATTCTACTTTAGCACGGAAACCTCGGACGAAGACCATAAATTACTAGAAACCTGAATTAAACGATTTCGAGTGGAATATTTCGAGATTTGAACCTACTATGGAGTACCATATTCTTTGTTTATTCACACTAAATCGACAAACAGCACAAGGCCTTTGCAACGAATAACAGAGAGTAAAAAATTGTTTAAAAAATTCAATCAACAGGTGGCTGCGGGAAAAGAACCGAAACAACAGAAATTTCTCGTTTTCAACAAACCGGAGAAAGAACCGGAAATTGACGCGCTCTTTCAAGCAGATGACAAGAAATCAATCGGTAGGTTTCGTAAGAGTATACTCAGAGTCTAAGGAGTGATTACAATGCCTTAATCTTAGGCTTAGATATCCAAAACAATGCTTAATTTTTAACAGCATTTAATAGTTATGTTCCATGGTAATGCTAATTTAATCGCTGATTCACTTTGGTCGCTTCTCTTAAAAGCGAATCGGAACCAACTTAAGAGACGCGTATGAAGTCACATTGATAAAAATTACCGAAATCACAGACACAACAATCTTTTCCTCTGGTTTAACAGGCTCTTCATACAGGAAAAACCTCATTTTCTTTGAAAATAGTAACTTTCCCAAATACTCATTATACAGTTGACCCTCAAATAAACTAGCGCATACTTGAGAGTTCCGCTTGTCCCGGATTGGGTACCGGGAATTCTAGGAATGTCCCGCATTGGTATCGAAAAATCTTGTTGCTTCACGAAAGGTCGTAGTCCAGCACGGACGGCCTTATGGTTTCACGCGTTCCCACGAAGAACGCTTCCAGACCCTTTGCCCAGGGTGAAGGACAGGGTGGGGCAAAGGACAGATGGAATGGAAAAATTCCGAAAAAGGCCCTCAGGTAAAAAAACATCAGGTGGTAAGCAGGGTTAGGGACGTCTGTGAGAGGACGTTACGCAACCGAGGTTACCGACGCAGGGCGTACCAAGCATAGGGGCATCGCCCTCTGCGATGGTCGAAAGATGTGGACCACCGACATTTAAAACTGTTTAAGAATAAAGTCCATCCAACCCTTCAATACTATTTCGAAATAACTGGAATTTTCAATAACGGCTTTTAATAATGATAATTCCTACAACAGAAACAGTAATATGATCCCTATTACATACATTTTCAATAGTTACTATCGTTGACGAAGATAAAACTATTCCCTAATCAGAAAAATCCGATGAGCCGGGACCTGAAACCGGGACCTTTGTGTATGGAGTACTATCACGAATACTTCTTAACCTTCTGTTTTCCGCGGTTCACTTGATACAGCGATTCAAATTTCGCGGTACGCCAAATCAAGCGTTAGTAAGTTCCAATTTAAATTCCATCTGAAAAAGAAAAATACGCCAGCTATGGAGTTAAATGCTTTAATATGATCACCTGTTAAACGAAAAATAGATCGTAAAATAGAGCGCTTAAGTACTGAGAAATTAAATATATACGTCTACCGCATTCAACAGCGGTTGGAAAGAATTAAGTAGACAGCGTTCCTTATAAATATAATAAACCTTCCAACGCTCTCTGTAGTCGCAGTTAAGTTTCCCATGTCTTAGCTCATAAAATTTCAATCTCTCAGTCGCTACTTCCTTACTTATTTTAACGACCCTATCTCTTCATGGTCTTAGTGGTTGTTTTCTTCATCAAACTTTATAACTACGATTTTATGGATTTTTTATTGTTTACGTAACCCAACACCAATTTTGTGACTTTACACAAATTTAGCCATTTTAAACGCTTATTAAATGATATTTTTCGATTTTAGATATTATTATAAATGAAATGTTTCATATTCTTGTATTTAACAACTTTGGCGCCTTAGGACCTGATCCAATGGGAAGAAGAGGCTATAATACGGAAAATGTGGCTCGATCTGCGGAAAAATCGATGGAAATTCGGTAACTATGACTACGCCGCCAGACACATTGTTACAGTCGCTAAGATACGAGCCACCGTCGTCGCATCAACGTTTCCTCAGGCGATTGCGAGCGCTTGGGATGAAGACCAAAAATGCGTCAGTATACCGTGGCATACCGATTATACCGTTATAAGCTATACACCCAGGAAAGCGGATTCCTTTTTCCGGATGCGGAAAAACCAATTCCACACCGGAGAAATCCGAGACATGGGGATTCCCCGGTAAACAGCAAAGCTTTTGAGTATTTCAAGGTTAGAACATGTTTTGTACAATTTACAAGAACTATTGATCCCATTATTACATACAAATACGTCATTGGTGGACCGATAGTTTGGTAATAAAGCATCTGCATACTAGCTGCTCAAGCCGTCAAGAATGATGGCAACACTGTGTGTTTCATTTATACGTGGTAAAAAGCCTCGCGAAAACTATATTCATACCTGGGAAACTGCTGGATAGAACCCAGGAGTGAATTATGATTTATATTAATACCGCAATATCCAAGGAATCTTAAGTGCGGAAGTAAATACGGAATTACAGCGCATTTGCTTCACTTAAACTGAAATCGATGTTATTCTCGCATTTTCTCACGCTTTGATGCCTTTTGTATAAGAAATTTCTCCTTTTCTTCTGAATTAATTTGATATTTTCACTCTTTTCTGTAATTACTGAGATGAGCGTTGGTTGCTGAATCCGCGACCGATGGAAACAAATTCTAGAATAATTTGAGCAACGGAGAGATTGTTACGGCAACCAGAATTCAGACTGCAACGTAAACATCAATAAAAATAGCTTTGAAATTTTACGAAAAATAGATGAATTCTATTAATTTTTTGCTATCTGGAATCAGAAATACCATGATAAAAATAGGTATCTCTTTTATAATCATTTCTTATGATATTTCTCCGAATTTCGTACTAAAATTACAAAAGAACTTCGCATGCGTTACTCGTGGAAGTTAAAATCGGGTAGATGAATATGTAAATACATTAAGGGCGGTGATTATTTTATTAGATACTAGGCCCTAGTAAACCAAGCCTAGGAAACGTCATTGCATAGAGACAATGATAACAGTGGCTGGAGATAACAAATGTAATTAGCATCGCTTGGGGGGGGGGGGGCTGCAACGG
>KZ308830.1:282499-318458 GCA_000376725.2 Ladona fulva
ATCATAATATCTCGCGCTGAGTTGCGCCTGAAATTTTATTTCTCCAAAATTCGAGTAACGTAGGTCACGATCAATAACCTTCCTCAATGAAAGTTATTAATAAATACTTTTGTAAGGTACAGACATGTGTCGCCCCATTCAAATGTCACCTCGGAAGTATTTTGGGCTTCATTTCTTGGAAGCTGCCCAACATGAAGACTTAGTTGCTTTTGGTGTTGGGAGGGATCCGGTAACAGTAAAGACCCAGCCAACGAACCGGTAGCGAACCGTAACAAAAAAGCTACGTATGGTGGAATGAAAACTGAGCCCTAACCTAAAACTTAAAATTCTTGAACTCCAACTGAAAAAGAAAACTTATTTATAAAGCATACTTCAGTATTCAAATCGGGGCCCACTATACACGTGTAAAATCGCTGAGAGTCGACAATCTACATACAATAATAATAATAACAACAACAACGGCAATAATAATAATAATAACAACAATGACAATAATAATAACAGTCATTCCCAAATAAAATCGCATTATTATTATTTTTCTGACGCAGATTGTCGACTTTCAGCAATTCTACACACGTAGTGTGCGCCACACTGAATACTCGAGTGTGCTTGCTACCCTTTCTTCCGGAGAGCAGGTCCACTGATAGACCCACACGGCGCTTTATTCAACTAAAATCCCCACCACTTTCTTCTTCGCGATGACGCTAATTCAATTTTCAACTTCACACCTCTGCCAATGGCAAGAATTGGGACTGATTGTGAGTCTGAGGCACACCATTCCCGAGGTGTTAATTCTTCACCAGGGCAAAACCCTGCTTGGATTAGGGAGCGCCATATTGAATGTTTGAGACAAGTTCCTTAATTAGCAGAGGGACCAATTTCGAGACCAAGATAATTGGTTTGAAACAGGGTATCGAATCAAAACCGAACCGAAAACAGAGAAGTCGATACTTTTACCAGAAGACCCAAACCGGAATGAAATGAAATTCTTGAAACTTAACCAAAAAAGTGGTTAATTCCGTTAAAAAAATACAAAATTTATCTTAATAGTAATAGGAAGAAGGTTCATTAAACATGCGAAACTACGACTTGCAACCAACTATCACTTAGTTCTATCAAAGAATTTAGTGTAAATAGATTAAAAAATAAACTTTCGAAAGAATGCAAGATTACAAAGGTAGTGAAAAAAACAGAGGCCGGAAGTTGGCAGAAGGCACGAAACTGAATCGATATTTGTTATTTTTTCCAATGAATCGGATCGAAAACCGGAACGAAAGATATTAGTTTGGTATGACAGAGATAGTTTGACCAGCGGTACCCCGTTTACTTAATCAAATTTAAGATATATCCCACTAGGAAAAAGTATATTTTTTTGTCCTTTTTGTTTAAAAGTTTCCAATGTAAATTCCAAAAAGTGTCACTTGAAACCTTAAATTTATTTACAAAAATTTTAATGTTTGACGAAACATACCCTTTTCCGATTTAGGACATTAATTTAGAAACACTAAATTTTAATTTGTTTACAAATTTAGTTTCTGTTATTGCTATGGTTTCAGTTACCTCTACTCGATGAATAAACATGGAATGCTGTATTTTCTTTGGTATAGGATAGAGAAAAGTGTCTCCTTTATTGACATTGGTGTCAATTTTTTCTTAAAATAAGTTATGTTTACATGAAAACTTCACGTTCAGGGCTACAAAGCAAGTGAGTGCCCTCTCTGATCTAGAACACTGCAAGCGGAAATATTTCGAAATAAAATAAAGCACCTAACTAATATTAAATAAGCGAACTTTGTGTAAGTGTGCCGCGAAAGACTGGGAAACCCTGCTAAACTGTATTCAGCCATGAGGTCTGTTTGAACCTCAGAAAACCACCAAAAGCAGCAGAAAGCTCTAGAGAGGGAATGAGGCTTACTAGGCAAGATGAGGAGTGAGGTTGCTCGCACTTGCTTTTCTCGCTGAGAGAGGGAAACGTGCACGGTGACATACGAGATTTCAAAGATGAAATCCCCTTCGCGTTGGTATCTTCTTACACTCTACATCACCAACAATTTCCAACCGTTTATCTCCAACACTTTCTTTCGCAATCCTTCAAATAGATGCAAAGGCCTTGGAAATGTGAACCCGTACGATCGACCACTACTCTTTCATCACGCACGATTCAGGATATGACTGAGGAGATAATCTTCCAATTTGCGCGATCGAACTTTTCACTCGGTAATTGAAATACGAGATATTTGAATGAAAAATTTATGAGCCTCTAACATTTGTAAACGAAGCGGTACCTAATCTCTTTCCCTGAGAGGGTATCTCGCACCGGGTTTTACATATAGATCACTTTGGGATGCTTCGCCCAAAGAAATAGTTAAATACAGAGGTTGATACCTAGGTTAACGATGCACCTGGTTAACGACCAGTAGCAGTCATAAAAAAAGATCTTGGGCGTTGGTGCAAGTTTTGGTTTACGACGCCATTTGGTAGAGACTGACAACTAACAACCAGTGCTTGTCGTCCCCCCGGGTAAAGTCAATTTCACGTTTCCCAGGAAACTTAACATATATCCAAGGTAATCCCGGTTTTTCCCTTCTAATAATTTAAATTCTCTTCCTAGCATCACTCCCACATCCGTAGAGGCAGAAAGAACATTTTCATCAGCTGGGCTTATCATTACAAAAACACGCTCATCCGTAAGTGATCAAAGTATCAATATGTTTGTTGAAGATTTATTATAAATCAACTAGTACATAAAGTGAATTAAATAGTGAAGCCACATTTGGTTTCGAGATTGAGTAAAAATGATCAATTTCTAACCTCGTTTATTTTTTACTCAATCTTATTCGTAGAATTAAAAATTGCTTGTAATTAATTTAATTTTTTCTTTGTGAAATGAGGGATTTAAACAAAAAATTAATTTGTCCGTAATCCCGGGATGAAACCCTCGGGTGAACTTTAATGATAAATTATATAATTATATATTCGATATCTGAAACTTCCTTGAGAAATAAACGTTAAGTAGTAATGTAGATTTTCATTTCCTTGCAAACACTTTTTCTTGTGTAAAATTTAGAAAATGTTGCTAAGAAATTGGGATATATTATCGGGTACTGGCATTAAACGCGGTTGATATAAAAACGGATATTATAAGAAAGAAAATTTACACGAGATTCTCATTTCTTAATCGAATATTGCTCTCGAATCGAAATCGCGAAATAAATCGAGTTTTCGTGAAAGTAACCAAGGAAATTAAAAGAATGATTACGTTGCTATCAATAAAATTTTTTATTGCTATAACAGTCGATCCGACACTTAAAATATAGCGGTTTATTTACACAAGTTGCTGAATCGGCGGAAAACATCGGTCGTTTCATCGGTAGTTACCGATATGGATGATGTGCATAAAAATTCCGAAATAAATGAAAATTACCGTCGTAACGGCAACAAAACGTGAATACACTTCAGGAATGAGGTTTACTACAATATTAGTAGGCGAATGAAAGGGAGGCGATGAAGCATTTTCCCCATCTTGTAACTGTAATAAATTTAACTTCACACTTAGGAGAAATGAGTATAATCTAACAGAAACGTCACAGACTCCTTCGTTTAACGCCCGTCTTTCATAAGAAGACGATAGTTTACCAGGAGCTTTCTTGTAAACGCAAATTTAATACAGTTTTCTGCACTATAAATATTGCCGCCATTTCCGAACGTGTGGCTTTCAAATAAAATGTAATTAAGGGTTTAACTTAGATAGGATTATTAAATCTCAATTTCGCCCGAAGACGTATGCACAAGAAAGTTCATCCGATCTCTTTTTGGGCGCGGGAGATGTTAACTCCGCAGCTGCAACAGCTGTAACGCGCCCCGAAGGTCACCGACGCCTTTTTTGCCGTCCGAATGGCTCTTAGAACCATTCCGGAGGAGGAAATGAGACCACCACCGCAGGACAATGCCTTTTTTTCTTCGCCGGACTCTGGAATGGAGTTTAAACTGCCCATCCCACTTTCACGGATACTTTCTCCCGGTTTCCCTCGGAATGACCGCTCTTCTAGAGCCGGCTCGAGACAAGGGCAAGCCGGGCAGTAGCTCAGGGCGTCCAAGTTTTCGAGGCCGTATGGCCCTAGGCGTCAGCGGAGAGACAGTAAAATTCGCGAATAATCTCTTCATGGACAAACCAGCAATATGTCCAAATATTTTGTATTTTCTGTGCAGGCAGTAACAAATACAGGTAAGCACATATATAAATAATAAGTTATTGCACCAAGCAATAAGCTAATAACTACAAAAAGTTTTAGCCAAAGAAGGATGATTTTAACGAACGACTGTATACAAGTTTTTCGATATGCTACCATTTTTTATCTAAAGATACCAGAGATTGAGATAGAAATTTATTTGCCAAACTTCGATAAGATTGGCGGGTCTGTTTCGAATTTTCAGACTTATGTTGGACAACTTTGGTATAGATGATTCCTATGTTGAGGTTTTACCTACGAACTGATAGTAGTAAACGGAAGTATTCAAAGTCACCGAAACGGTTTGCGTTGGGAAGTTTCCTACGTAAAATCGTTAACCCTGGATAGTTCGATAAACCAAATTATCGTAAAAGATAAATATTGCAGGTTGTAATTGTGCATTTGCTTTGCACAAAACAAATCATTTTCTTAAATTTTCAAATTTCAAATATAAATTATTCTACGACCAAAATAAGAATCTTTGTTCAATTTTTCTTCTTTTAGTACTTTTAGTAGTCTCGATTTTGTAGGACCATCATTTCTAATTTAATTTTACAAGAGAAAAAAGGCTGCGATCGATCAAAATCAAACTTAGGTACATTTCTTACGGGAGGATTTCCAGTCATCTGGAGTCGAACCAAGGATACTTTTGGTATACAAATTTGGGTTTATAATGGTTTTTAAGGTTTCTAAATAATCCTTAAATTTCATTTTCCTATCTAATCGGAAAATACGTGAAATTATCTCAGAAACATCTTGACTTCGAGATCTGAATCAAACTGCATTGTGTTTCTACGATGCTGAAACCCCCAGGAAAAATATTCTCATCTAGTTAAAGGCCAGGGTTCGAACCCAGGAGCATACGTTTTCATAAGAGATGAACGTATAGTACGTTTTCATGACTTGCAGAGGTCGTTACTTTTACAAAATTAAACTGGAATTAATGGTCCTACGAAATTGAGACAAGAGTCACAAGAAAGGAAACTGATCATAGATTCTTATTTTAGTCGTGAAATATTGATAAAGATCCGAAATTTCGACAATTTTGATAAAATCCACGGAAAATTCGCAAATTTCTTGGGAAATAAACAACCCATCCCCTGAATGGGAATTCAAAGGCAATTGTTGAATGTTGATTTCACGAATTATCCCATATAAGTATACGGGGATAACCAGTTCTTATATTTCTCTATAAGAAATGTACGTAGAGCAGGCTTTCATGACTTGAAACCAGTAGAATAAATATTATATGTGTAATAAGAATTTTTAAACTAAATTAAGTTCCGTCATGCTTGACGGGGGCGTTTAATAGTAGTCTTATATAAACGAAAAATTCCTCTTTTGATAAAGTAAACAATGAATATTTTACATCTATATGAATATGCATGGAACCCTGCCCAAGGCGACAATAAACCACGGAGCTGCTACCCCTATACATTGAAAGCAAGATATTTTAAAGCCTACATGATTAGGCGACACTTTGTTCTTTCACCTGCTTCCGCAAGATATTTTATTCATCACCTAGCCTTGATACCGTAAGCGAGAGTCGGCCGATCTCTCGTGACGAAAATTTTTATGAACCTATCGTCCGTCGATCCATAACATCGCGTCCGAGAGATTACATAACGGTCTCTCCGGAATAAGATATTCTGGGGCTCGCCACGTCTGCAGCCAATCACTGAGCTAGCGCGTGACGCCTTGCCGTATCAGCAGATGCCTCCCGACCACGTGACCCGTGCGCGGGATAATCTGGCGCCAAATTCGAAAGATACAACAGAGAGAGCAATGCGAAGAGGTAAAGAAACACCTTTATACGTGCCCTGCGTAGGAGACGTATGACTCCAATTTTATCGGCTACTGTCACGTATCGTTCACGGAAATTATAGTCTAGTTCTAGGAGCTATTGTCTTAATTTTTACCGCAGTAATAAATCGGATCATGTAATAGGGAGGACGCGTAATATTCGCGACGTTTTTCAAGAGCCGTCTCTTTGAATTCACTTAGTAAATTCACCGATCTCACAGCAAAAAATCATTTATGCGCACGTATTCGAAAAAATGGGAAACTTAACAATGTTCCCATGGATTACATAAAAAAATTTTAACAAGTTAAATCAGTAATTTAAATGAATAACATAAGTGTTCTACCTCTCGGTAGGTCCATGTGCCCTAATATTCCCTATTCATAGCCATTTCCTTCGCTACCTGGTAACTTACCCCACCCTTTATGTCATCTAACATTTTTTGCCTTTGCCTTCCCCTCTGTCTTTTCCCTTGCATTCTACCCTCTATTACATTCTTCAGCAATCCCTCTCCTCTCAATATCTGACCCACCCATTTCTTTTGTCGGCGCTTCATTACTTTTTAAATGAATAATAAGAATATTAATTACTTAAGAAGTGATACTGATTATTGGCCATTATCTTGTGTTAGTTTTGAATTTCAATTTTCCAGAAAAGGGAGTGTTACGAACATGAGGTAGAGGGGGCTGGATACCTCTCGTCTCAGGGCGGCTTAAAGTTTGAAGCCCTGAAACTCGACATTCAGGGCCGACATTGGAGGCACCGACCTTTCAACCGGCAGGGTGCACTGTACAGTACCTGTTGCCCCGTTCTCTCGCCCTAGGGACGGTTACCCAGGCAGCGACCACTGCACGCATGGTTCTATATGAAATGGGGGTTTAGCATGATATTTATTCTCTAACAGATTTAAAACATTCCCCACAGAAAAGCTTTCTCCTAGTAAGGAGTGCATTTACTCAAAAAATAATGGGAGATATTTCGAAATGGTAATTACACAAGTATTTTCATGGGCGGATTTGCAGGAAGGCACATCAAACGGCAGTTGAGTGCCTAATTTCATGACATTTTTGTTTTTCAATGTTAAACAGATACCCACCGCACTCACGGGTGTACGTCATTTATCGATGCATTTTCTAAATACAGATCACGCAGACCTTCTCCTATTAAAGACTTTATTCTACACCCTTTCAATCTAGCCTATGTATCAAGGGACATGTATGTAATTTAACGTGTAACATTTGAACGGAAAATTTGGGTGGCTAGTTTCAGAGGCACGCATAAAAAATGACACGGCTTCGTTGCTCTAAGACTTGGTTCTGATATTCTTGGTCTAGCGCATACTTCAGGAGAGAAATTCTCTCTTTCATCCACATATTGTTACCGAAAGAATTACCATTTAACTGAACATATGAAGATCGATTTATTTTATTGTATTCAATTGTTTCTCTACATGATGCAGTGACTAAATTTTCCGTGGAAGACATTCCAACTTAACTACGACAGCTTCAAATTGGGCTTACCATGTCTCGATGAACACTCGATATTAATTCAAGAACTGATTTCATATGAGGGTGGCTCCATCTCGTTCATAGGCCTCCGATGATGCTAATTCGCCAATTTATGTATTAGCACTAGGAGAGCCACGAACGGCTCTTGCAGATATGCACGGTGGCTTTTCTCTTAGAAGCGATGAAATGGAAAATAAATGCAACGAAGCGACGAGAATGTTTAATGCCAGATCGTAATTCACTATCGAAGTGACTTTTGCCTTGATGGATGCGAGAACACAGTTATCTTCCTTCTGGAAACTGACCAAAGTCTACCAATAATACATCCCTTTAAAATACATAAATCGAGCGGAAAATTATTTACATGGAAATGAATTTGCAGTTCGTCCATGAATGGATGAAAATCAACAGTGAAATGGTGAAATACACGTACAATTAGTGCCCAGATTCTCTCTCAACGCACGCCTGGCTTCATTTGATTATCAACGCAAAGAGAAGAAAATTTGAGAGCTGCCGGATAGTGGGCAACGCGATCGACTTCAATAGAAGCTGTACTGGGTTCGATTCCCATCGGGGGCCTACGCGCGAAATGACCTCGGCTTTGGAAGCACATTAAAAAAAAACACTACGAGTTCGACGACGAGAGAGGGCCAGCGAAAGAACTTAAAAATAATCAGAAGATACAAGTCAGATAAAAAAAAATAATAATAGCAACTGAGATGAATTGCAAAGGTAAAACGACAGTTTTTTTCGATTTTAGATTGCTTCTCATGGTCACCGAATTTCCATTCTTTTTCGGAAGCCTTGAGTTTCTGTACTTCGCCATTATTAAATTAATTCGCAATTAATTAAAATTTAACGTTGCATATCAAGCATGCATGAGCGTGCTTACGTTCGTGGCTAAATTTAAAATCTGCATTAGTTACCAACTGATTGAATCTGAAAGGTATGTATTAAGTTTTTTTATATTCAGATGGGTCTAGGTTACGATTTTCGAATGAAATGTAAATTACGAGGGAAATATTATCATAAGGAGCCATTAAAAAAATCTGCACGAATTTGGGTCAAATGTGTACTAAAGACATTATTTTAAAATGAAACGTGATGCACACGCTACACCGAAGCCAGGGGCGTATCTAATTGTTTTGTCCAATAGAAGAGGTACAATTTCCCTTTTCTTTCTGTAATTTGATATACTACTAATTAATTACCACTCAGAGGCAACAATTGCTCATCGACAATAGCTCCCCGACAATAGCGAATAATTGGATATAAAAACAATAACACAGCAAATGATTTACAAAATAGAACGTCTCTGAAATAGATACTTTTGAGACGCACCGTACTATATATTTTGTTCAAAGAACGTACGGATCAAAACCTGCGGAAGGTTTAATATTACTCACCATATCAATGGTGACATCGCCCACTTTAGTGCCGCCATGCTTCTGACGAAATGCCTTAATCCTCTCCTGTTCCTGAGGAATTTTCTTGGAAAGGACTTCTCTCAGGTCTGTGCTTTCAGCAGAGAGACCTCGAAGCAATATACACAAGCTTGGGTTGACCTTTACCAAAAGAAAAGAACAATGGATGAATTCACACACTCGTATAAAACACTATAAAATGAGATAAAAATAAACAGTAAACCATGTCAGTAAACGTGCAAGGCTTACTGCGAACGCATACATTTCTAATCCTCGACTCTGCTGTTTTAGAACTTTCTAAGAGCGATACAAACTTCCGGAACTTCTCCGAAATCTCGACAATGAGGATCAGAAATCAAAAAAAAAAGGACGCTTACTGACAAATCTGAAAACCTATTTTTACGTATGTAGTCTCAATTACCCAAACTGATTCAGAAAGCCGCTAATTTTTCTAACTAATCAACTAGTGTGTTTCTTTTGTGGAATTTATTCTATCGAATACAGAACTTTTCTGTTATAGTCAACGAACTATCATTTTCATGTATTAGTCACCGCTGCACCGTCCGGTCAATCAACCAAACTGACCTAACGCAACCTTGGAGGATTGATTCACAGGTGCCAATTCATTATTTTAATTTCGCTGTAAGCACCTGACAAAAGCTAAAAATTCAGAAAAAATATCGGCAAAAAAATTGTGAAAAATAAATTCGCATATGCCATTCAAGTATGAGTTAGAATATGTTAAATAAATTAAATTTCATGAACTAAATTTATAGGATAAGTATTGTGTCTTTTATCAAATGAAAGTAAGGCTATTTTAATTAAAAATAGTTCAAACATGCCATGTTAAGTGTAGTCTATATTTAGCGACAATTTAACGACAAAATCGCTAAATTGGCAACTGTGTATGCACTGCATATTAAATTTGCAAAATTCTCCAATGTTTCGAAAATCGAGACGGCATACGCCTTGTTTGTTTCAGAGTATCCCATTACAGTCATCATTCCACGATTCCACCAAAGCTGTTGTCTTGATAACCTTGGCCTCCTAATTTGATAACTGTTATCTATGTAGTAATTCTTCTATTGATGCGTTCATATGCTTTGGAATAATTAATTTAAAGGAAGTGGGACTTTTGCTGCAGAAATATGAGTTAATTATCAGAAAAGGGCAAGCCAGAAGTGGATTGTGAAAGCGTTCCCTGGTTCGATTCCCGGTGGGTGCATACGCGCGAAATGACCTCAGCTGCTGAAGCACTTTTGACAATACTAATACAACTACTACTATTTATAACAACAGTATGTGAGATTGAAAAGTCACGAGCTAATGAATCATTTAAATTATGTTTCTTCAACACTTTCGCTTGCCACAGCTGTTATTTCTCTATTTGTTCTGCACATTATAAAGATTCAAATGACTCTAATTGTTGGAAGCCTTTCTAGTTCACCACACTGGCGTTCGATTGATTGTTGTGCCCTGAAGAAATGGCACTATTCGTTTAATGCCCACAATGCACGTCGAGAAAACACATGTAATATATAAGTTTAATAAGTAAGTCTTCTACTCCGTGCCACGACTTGATTCGAGTTGTTGTAGCCCTCATCTCATAATTAGCTTACTGTCAGCTATATTCGCGGAACGTTCATATCCTCAAAATTGATCAGTTTCAAGGGAAAGGGATTTTATATTAGAGATGATATAACGAGGCTAATGCAAAAGCACGGCAACTGTAACTTACCGGTGACTATAAAGCACCCGAATATTCAACGACTTTAATCCTTGGGTGATCTATCTACCTTCGGGGTACAAACCCCATTTACTGAATTACATTTTTAACCGCCCCTTACAAAATTTTTAATTGAGAAGGAAAAACACAATTTCTATGGTTCGCGCATGATATTCATTTGTCAGTTTCTTTCGAAAACAGAATAAATACTGAATATTAACTTTCCGACGACTGCCACAAGGTGAGCAATATCCAAATTCTTGAAAACATACATGAGGTTCGGCTGATTATATAATAAAAATAGCTGAAGGTGACCTTTGTCGCACGAAAAAGCCAATTTATATACCACTCATACTGATTGTCATCACTTATTGCAATCCGAAGAACATTCCTAAATCTGTCCGTAAAAAAATTGAATCCATCGAGTTTGTGAAGTTATAGATTCAAGTCCGGTCTACCGATTTTGATAAAATAAACTGCATACGATAGAACATTCGAGTTTCGATATTTCACTTGCTGTTGCTGAACTTTTACAGCATTTAGTTGGAAATAAGTGCCGATTTTTAGTGCTTGAAAATCGGTGACTCAACTTTCATCGATTTTCACTCAGTTAATATTAGCTGTATTAATTTGCAATTAATATAAGAGTTAACCAAGGATGTTTATAACATTTCAATGCCAAAAGACAGTTTATATTCCGGTTTTTGTACTAGCAATAGAGCATATTGCACACGTAAGCTAACTTCCGAAAATAATCGATTGAAATTGTTCCGTTGTGACCGCAAGGATAACAGAAACAATAATTTGTACAGCAAAGTTACTGAAACATACCCGTGCGAACATAATCAATTATTATTTATCACCAGTTATGCAAATCCATACACCCCAAAACCAACTTTTTAATGGGGGCACCCTAATCCATCGATCTTCACAGTTTACCACCCTATGAGTTTAAAGAAGTTTCATGATCGTCCATTTGGAGCCTCTTGTGCTCGATACATTTCGCACCATCCCCTTCGTACGCTGCAGTAAAAGAAGCGCGAATGAGGTTCACACACGGTCCGAAATCTGTGGCATCAAACGGCAAGCCAAATTGATTCAAGGTGGTCACGGGCGGTGCCCCTTCATAAATTCCGCCTAATTTTACAGATTCGTCTAAGCGTTTACGTGTTAGAAGGAAAACGCAAAGGCGTTTTTTCCGTTACGAAAAAAATTCCGAGTAACAACACCGACGAAAACGAGGAAAAAGGGTCACGCGACCAAGGAATTCTTTCCCATCCACCCCACATTGGAACAGTCCATTAGCGGCTCAAAGGTGATTCTTCTTGGGGTTTTACGCAACCTAAGGCGACCTTAGACAACTTGGGTGACATGAATCCAGCAAAACTTGCGATCACATTAGCTCTCCTCGAGCTCAAAATGGTACAGTGGAAATCGGTTAACACGAGCAGTAGGGAACCGAAGCACACAGTTCACGATGAACGAATTTCGCGTGAACCGAATCCTTTGCTAACACAACCATCCCCTTTGAATTTATTTATCGTCTTTAATATTGAAAAATACCGTAAACTTTCATTTATTGAATAATTTTTGGACCGGTGAACTCAAAACATTACTCAGTTGTTAGTAAAATAAATTCAACACATGCGGCTTTGATATCGTTAAAGCCCACCGTACACATAACAAAGATGTTGATGTCTCCTATAGTAACAGTTGTTTACAAAATGGTTGTAAGACCAGCGAATTGAAATTTAAACGCAACTTAAAATACAGAATTATAATTTTCGTGTTGATTTAAAGTCCACCATGAAAATTGTGAAAATATATCACCTGAGGACCATAAAAATGTTTCCCAGTTAATTCTTTCTCATTAAAGGAATTAAATACATTGAAAGTTATAGGAGACGGAACTGACTAATGCTGCACTTCGCACGATATTTTTTGTTATCCTTTTTCACGTTAACCGGTTTCCACTATACTTTCCTGTTGTAGACACCAAGGTCTCTTCTGTAGTCACGCATGAACATTTTTTTGTAATTAAACAATGCCTTATCCACTGATTGCACTTGCTAGTTAGGCTCTGGAAACCTTTAAGAATACAAACAAAATGATAAATATCTAATAATGGAGCAAAGCCATTACGAAAACAGCTCCGGCAGGATTGTACTACAAAGGAAACTAAAATGAAAAACAGCTACAACACTGAGCAATTTTATAATATTGCAGCAACTTCGCAAATAGGACATGCTGGCATAATCCGATAAGGAATGGTTGGGTGAGTTTGGTTGATCTTTTTGTGAGACTCTTCGACCACAAAGGAAAAGTCCCGGAGGACAGTAAAGAACCATTGAAATCTCTAGTAGGTCGAGAATGAACTTAAGTCCGAGAAATCCAGCTCCTCCTGGTAAATACGAAGATCTAAAACCCGGTGGAATTGCGAAGGGACACCACCACATCAGCTTGAGTATTTTACCACTCCCTTTCCATCCACTATTGTAACGGAGGAATATCCGAGGATAACCTATTTTTAAACCTTTGACGCAAAAGTTTTCCTAAAATTAGCGGAAGCTGAACATTAATTCGCAGGACTAGGCTACGTTCCACCCCAATACATATCATGAACAATGTCGGGGTAGTTGGGCATAGCATTTTGCAATTGCCAGCCATTTTATGCGGCGGAAAAGAGATTTAAGAGAACTCTTGGACGTGAGCGTGACTGATAGGATAATGTCCTTGCCATTGAACTAGTGATGCAAAGGCAATACAAGTGACAATTCGAGGCACCCTTGACCCTCGCCACGCGCGGTTCTCACGAGCTAGACAGCATAAGCCATCAATGGGTCGCGTGAACGGAGCCTTATCATATAAAAGGAAAAATTAATACGGCTGCAAGCATGACATAATCATATCATCCCTTCACTGAGTGATACATTTTTGGAGGGCAGTAAATTGCCAAGGTTTTGTCACCGCCCACTCTCAGTTCCAAATCATAACACAATTAGAAACCTCTAAAGAGGCGGGAAGATATAAAATTTTTGAAATAGTTCACCATAATCAGCACTTAAATAGACTAATCAACACGAAATCACTCTCATGTGTAACGCTACACGTAAATCTTTTCACCATGGCAAACGATAACAATGCAACTAAATAAACACTTGCCTTTAACCCTGTTTCAACATCCAAAAAAATATAAGAATTATCATAATAACTTCCTATAAGAAATGAAAGCAATCGATACCTTTTCCAGCTGAGATTCCCAGCGTCACTGCAGGGTCGATATCTACATATAGTCTTGGCATGGAATCCAGGAGGAATTCTGCTAGTTCATTGATATTTGCGAGCTTGCTAAGTACTTTCTGAGTTAAACTTGCAATCGCCCAATTCTCTGTTTATTTCAATACGATTTTCAATTCAACTTTAACTCAAATTGGTATCCGTTATTGACTTATAGCGAAACAAAACCAAATTTACTGAATTCTGCGAATAACACTACTTCTCCGCAAAATCATACTAAAACAACTAACAAAATCTCTGCGGTCGAAAACGAGTTTTTTCGTTAATTTAAATCTATCCTCTGCATCGTCAGCGCAATTTAAATAAATCACAGAAACAAATACCCACACATGCATCGCTCAGTAATAGCACCCTTGCGTAGCTTACGTATGATATTGAATATGTATGAAAAATATCGTTTAGAAAATGCTTTCTCCGACAGCGATGAATATCCACTTACCTGGTTTGAAAAGATGACTCGCGACGAGACTAAACGAAATAAAGCCATTGTTTAAAGCCAGTAAGAAAACCCCTTCTCACCCAAAGCTGTTCGCGACTACACCACTGCCAGAATAAGAGGCCGGAAGAAAGGATCACGTGACGTAAATGAAATTTTCGCCACACACGAAAGGTGGCAGCACACCCATGCACATTATGTATTTTTGGTGGCTGTTATTAGTGAAAAGGCACAAAGTAAGCTTATTTCATTTCACGATATCAGGTTACTTAATTGTACATATTAGTGACTGACACACTTATTCTAATGCAAATTGAATCATTATGAATATTAATGCTTCGTTGAGGAATCAGTTTTACTCTGGGGTTTACTATTATTTACTAATTAAATATTAAAAGCAGCCGATATTATTATGATATTTAAGGTTAAAATTTACCTTATGTAGAATATTATTAGTGGAATAGGAAATTAAATCATTTTATTGAATACTTACGTTCCATATTATAAGAAATCAATATGACGGGAATGCATCCTTATAATGAAATTGCTAAAAAAATATTTCTTTGTATCAGATTTTTTGCATATTTTACCTGATTTTCTTTATCTTCTTTTTCAGTCATACTCCTTTATTCAATTAGCATCATTGGCTGAGAAATAATTGGCATTGGTCTTGTTACCGGATACGTAGGATTTAGCAATTTCATTTCTGTTTTTATTTAAGGTCAAAACTATGCAAGTCTTCTTTTGTTAAATAGATCATAATGAGACAATAATAATAAATCAGATAATGTTTCCTTATTTCCTTTATGCGACATGTCTAAATAAAACCTTTCACTGTATCTATTTTAATACAGTTTGAAAGTTGCGACACAGGAATGACTGGTAGTAGAGACATCTAGTTGAATGAAGCTTAATTTTAATAGAAAAGCTGGCGGGATGTTGTTCTACATTCAAGTTTGCGTTTACAGCACAGTTTAATTAATAACGATTGAAGTTTTTTTGCTATCAAGGTATTTATTGTATAAATATGAACTGTAATGGCATAGTTGAAATTACATAGCAAGAACGACTGCATGTGATTAATCGAGCTACGTATCCCAATGGAAACATAACAACTATAAAAATCCAAATTGAGAAAAAAGAATCAAGTAAGATCACATGTCCTCAGGGCCGGCTATCTGGGGGGTGCGGCGGATGCTATGCACTGGGGTCCCGCGACTGAAGGGGCTTCAACTTGATCAAGAACTAAAATAATGTACTCTTGCACATGAAAACTTGAGTAATTAATGTATTAACAAAAACAAAATCACGCATTAAATAAATATGCATTATTAATATATGTTCGTGTTTGTAATTTTTTTACTTAACAAAAAATTTAGGGCCCCAAATGGTTTCTTGCACCCAGGCCCCTTTATAGAGAAGGCCAGCTCTGGTCCCCCTTTTGTATTACATGTCGAAGATATTATAGGGTCAGAATGTAGGTGATTTCACCATCGAAATGTCTAAATACCAGCAGGAAATCACCTCTGTGCTGTCCAGAGAATATCATGGACAAGAGGAATCAGATTGATCTCTCTCTCTTGTATGGTAATGTTGCTTGAATTTTGGATAAGTAACAATGAAAGCAAGCCTAAATGTTTTCTTATTGCATTATATCCATCAAATCTTTCTTGCTATAATTTCTTTTTTATTAATATTTGAGTTATTATAATTAACCCATTAGTGCAACACTGTCATCAAAAAAACATCTTAACTACTGCCATTACTATACTTCTTTTCATTGTAATGCATATCAAATCAAATTTTGCAAAACAAGATCTTCAACTTATGGCAAGTATCCCAGTTCATTAGGAGTATACGATCAACTGCTATCAACAAATTTGAAAGCCATAACTGTCCATCCTGTTAATGACTGTAGTCAATAAAAATTGTTTAAATGCACCAAAGTATTTGATAGACTAAAAAGAGCACTATTTCAGTGAAGTTTTCTTTATTATTTTATAAAGTCGATCAGTACTAATTATTATCGGTTAATGATAACTGCTCTGGGTAATGAAGAAAATTTGTTTAATTTTTAACATACATATTTTATAATACATTGTAACCTTTGATTACTTTAAAATGCTTATAAGTTTACAGAGAGTGATTGTCAACTCAAGCTCTTATCGACTGGATTTCTTATATATGATTTTATGGTTACATTACAATTACAAAAATACATCAAATTTATTTATGTATTTATTCATTTAAACACATATATAATCAGGGTTGTGCCAATGGGTGAAGCCATAAGGCAGCCATCTCAGACTTTACTAAGGGATACCAAGTTGATTTCTAAAGTCTTCATTTTCTTGATTTACTTTGCTTCATTTAAATATAAATGTGAAATACAGCACAGAGATACTAATTACTCCCTCTCCTTTATCAATTACTTTGACAGAAAAAATTCAAATGAATTGGGAATAAAATGAAAGGCAGTGTATTATACTTTGCCCCACATGGAAAAATGGATCAGCATGACCCTGTACAAAAGTATATACATATATATGTAAATTTGATTTTGTAAGTGGCAGAAGTATGTATTTAATTATGCAAGGAGGGGAAAAAGTTCAAGTTAAAACAACACAAAAAAGCAAAAAAACTTCTTCGTGTAGTGAAAAAGTTACCAGAGTTATAAAGGCATGTTGGTATTCAGAGGAGAATTATGTTCAGCATTCCTAAAAGCATGAGAAGAAGAGTTGCTATGAATTTTTTAACATTATCTTTTGACCCTGTAATAAAATATTTATGTTTTGCAGCAGAATATGAAGATCATCGACAAATATTTTATGAAATTTTGATGACAATTTCTATATTTTTAAATAAGGAAGTATTATGTAGATATCCTTATAAAATATGCATTCTCTTTGCCACATCCTCATCATGGTGGAAGGGCTTGGGTGTTCAAAAGACCTAGAGAGCTAAGCTGGCTACTTTTTGTTTTTGGTTGGGTGACCCATGCCATCTGATGTTATCTCAGTGAAGCAGCTGTAAGGACATTTGTACTCCAAAGAGGCACCCATCAAGGCTGAAGGTGTAATGTTTAAAATATTGTTGAGGAAGGCAAATGGAAACATCTTCAAACACCACCCATGAGCATTATGTGCCAGAATAATTTGGCAAAGACATGTGTTGCATGACAAAGAGTGTTGCAGCTAACATTGATGAGTCTAAGTCCCACTTCAGTCCTCATCCCATAAAATTATTCTAGTAATAATTTTTAAGTGCATTGACAGCTGACTATGAACCAACAGGGAATTGAACCAGGAACTACTTTCACCAAAGGCAAATGTGTCACTGGCTATCTGGAGGCCCACCACAACATAAAGGTATAAATGATGAGTTATAATGTATGAGGGCTATGTAAAGTACAGTGGAAAAATGGAGTAGATTTTTTGGGCGATGTAAAGGGGTTGCATATTGTTGGATATTAAAATGGGATATGTCATGTTCACTACAAAGGCAGTAAGAAGCCAGATTTTGACAGTCATTCTCCAAAAATAAGCCCTAATATGATTTTTCAGAATGTTACTAACACAAGCCCTAGTTGAGATCATTATCCAGACACATGGATTTTGTTTGACTATTGAAACACTAGGTGGATGTATAAATTATAAGCTAATGAATCTATAAATATATATAAAGAACATTATTGACATTAGCACTTGAGTAAATGTAAATCTAGATTTTTATGCACGAAAAAATAAGAATACCTGAAAATAAGGCAAGGATGGTGACTCTTTTGAGGCAAGAGCACCATATTTGATGAATACAAAGGACTTTTGTCTCAATATTGCACCAAACCATGAAGTGAAATGTTGATTGCACTGGCATTAGTGACAAGTACATAACAAGGATAGAGCAGTAAATAGAAGAAATAAGTAGAATTTTTCTTTGAGAAATATATGGGAGTTCTCATTGTATGTACTATCAAAGATTCACTTACATACATTAAATTTACAGCTGAGTGTTTCATGGTTATTAATGATTTAAAAAGATATATCAAAAGTTTTCAAATTAAAGGAATAAGGATTTAGGAATTAATCAAATGATAGGAATAAGGACATTTTAAGAAACACCATAGAAATTTCTATATGAGATTGAATGCTAGAAACGTGTCACTCATAAAATCTGAATATGGCTGGAAAGAAGCCTCTCCTTAATTTCACTAGTCCAAAACATTGACTGCTTTATGTTAATTAACTAACATCAATTTCGCTTGATGAAGTAATGATAAACATATAAATAGTGCCATTCTACAACTTCTGCATCTCAAAGCAACTCTTCATCAAATCTGCCTTCTTTCCATTGCATTGTTGCCAATGCTACGGTCAATTTTATTCTCAGTTGTCTACTCTTGGGAGGAAGTTAACTTTATCTTTAATTAGCAAAATCTGCATTCTTTAGTTAAATATTGGTAACTACATAATAGTATTTTTATCAAAGTACTCCTCATCCTGCCTTATAGTTAAAAGATGTCTTCATGTACTCCTGTTAATGTCTATTTTCACTTATGTCTATTTTTCTGAAAAAATTGTTGCCAGTTTATTATTATTACAGTACTTTCCATTTCTTTGCCATATCTCATTGCTAATTTAGCATCCACTATAAGGAATGTGTATATATAAGGAATATTTATATTCTTTATCTAAGTTTTGATTTTATTATGTTCATCTGACTGAATGCATATACTGCTTTGCTTTAGCAGCTATATCATTAATTCATATTTTCATTATTTATGTTATATCACTTGAGAGGCATATAATTCATATAATTTACAACCATTTAAACATGATTACATGACTTAATTTAAATTTCTTCAAAAGGATTACTTTCTGAACCACCTTTGTTACTAGGATTTTAATTTATCTTTGCTTTGTATCAGTAGCTTCATTCCAGCTGACTACCTGAAGCTTCCTCCATTGAAAATCAAGATGAGTTACTGCTTTGCCATCATTTATTAACAATTTTGCTAAAATAAGGGTGCCTGTTTTAAACCAAATTCAAATAGCCTGCAACACTGGGTACACACATTGTGTTCGAATGATTAATTTAGTCAGACAGTCATTGGTAGAGTTATTAAATCAATACAACCACAAATGAAATAGTATAACTCTGTCAAATTTACCAATCTTCTTCAGCTGAGACTTTTGCCCATAACACCTTAAATAACCCAACTATAGTTTTTGATTAAATCCTACCTCATTATGATCATTTTCACTTAGTTTTGTTTTTGAGGCAAGTACTTTATAGCTGAAAGAAATTGACAACATCAAATTATTTTAGCTGAATTTTTAATCTGGGCTTCATAATTCATTTGTGCCAAGTATACTTATTGAATTACATATTTTAAAAATTAAAGCATCAAGTAATTTATGTTTTCACTGTACACATGTCACAAAGACTCTGCAACATTACATCACTCAGCGGTTTCAGTTATCTCAAAATTAATCTTTAATTAAGCTTTCTGATGTGGAAATCTAGTAATTGCAGTTTCAAGAGATGGATATTTTGCAAATCTGAACCTAGTTCAGTGGAGGCAATCTATCATTCATCATTGCAGGGCCTGTGGGTAGCCATGTGGATTATGTGTTTGACTTTGGAGGAAGCATTTCTGGGTTCAGTTCCCAGTGGAGGCTCACTTGTGAAATAACCTTAGTTGTTGAAGCACTTTCAAAATTACTTCTTACCACTCATTACTGCTTACATTCTTATATACCTTGTGTAATACACACAGACATACAGAGGACTTAATTAGACAAAAATTGATGAGTCGCAAAGACACACATACTTTTTAAGAATCAAACTGGGAACTTGAGCCTTTTATTTCACTTAAGTCACTTTGTACTTATGATTACAGAAGCATTATCAGTGCCGATTGATGAAAGTTTTATCAACTGTAACCCATGTTTTTGTAAAGTGTTTTTCAATGTATCAACAGTAGCGTCTGCAATAAATTCATTGAGTTCATATGATTGTAAGAAATCTACAATTAATCTTTTCATATGCAACAAGGAATAACTGATGGTGAATTCCAACAGCTTTAGAAAAGATCTCCAACAGCTTTGTTGTGGAAATATCATTACTTTCATCAATTAATAGACTAAAATATCTATTTAATATGGTGCTAAAATATTGAATTTAACTCTTCCTAATTTATCATTATTTATTATTTCCCTCTCCCTAGTCAATTACATTTCATACTATTAGAATAGTTAACTTCTTTTTGGTCCAGCAAATGTTCTACTAGATTCTATGTACAGTTATCTATTGGTTCAGGGATTAAATCTATTTTATATTTCATTTTTCCATAAGAAATCATGTAAAAATGGTTTATACATATTCTTTTAGATATTTAATGATTACATACTAGGACTTAACCTAATTGAGAACATAAACAATCTGTCAGTTTTTCTTACAAATAAGACATTTTCCCCCCCTTTCTTTCAACCTTGTTAGCTCCATAACCCTCTATGGAAACCAAAAATTATTCTTCTGGTATCTGCATTTGGCCATTCCATTGTCCTTGACTTGTTTATTTGGTCTAAGTTGTTACTCTATCTGTGAAAACTTATGTATGGTTTCTTTCAAAATTCATCCTATTCAATGAACCATTGTTTGAATGAAAAACATTCACACAGGTGCTGCAAAATAAGGCCTGCCAACTTTCGAAGACTGAAACACCAGATTTTATTTCACTGTGAGTATCCAAAAACCTTGGCCTTGAAAGGGTTGCAGAAGATGGGCTGAGGAAATGAAAGTAGTCGATGATATTGCCATGCATTGAAACCCAGGTCACTTGTTCAAGTAATTTGTGATGTCGTGTAAACAAAAACTGTTAGTTACACCACTCAGTCAGTGAAAATAAAATTAAAAACTTGTACATTATATTGCATTCAAATAACTCACAGGACAAATACACTCAATAATAAGATAAAACAATGAAAAATCATTAAAAAATCACTATTAATAAGTGATTTATCATTGCAGAAGAATAACTACTGGATTACTTTTGAGAGTAGAGGATATAGAATTCCACAAAAATGCTGCGGCATCTTTCAAGGAGGACCCCTTTACCATAAACATGCAATCTGAACTCATTTAACTTTTCTGGAAAGCAATGTATGATATAGCAGGCACTCTTATTTTGCAGCAATGAGAGTTTTTCTATTTGAAAGCTACTGAGGTATAATTGATGCTGAATAATGGCATTAATTAAGGTTTCACCTTTTTGGATGTTATGGAAAATGTTACTTGTAGAGTCATTGTGTTTCATTTGTGTATACTTGTTCCACTCATAGCATTCTGTCTCAATGAGGAAATCCATGGCAAACTACTTAACTCCTCATTTTGCCTCCATCCAAAGCTTTTTGTAGCTAAGGGTAGAGGGGATGAGGTTCAAACCAGCTTTTGGGCTGAATACTTTACAAACAGAGTTTCCCTTTTGTAGTTAAAGATCTAGAAATTTCACTCCCTTTTATTGACGAATAAACTGAGAAAATTGATGGCACTGAACCAATACAAGATACATGCATACTTCTTCAGAGCAAATATAATAGGATGTCAATGCCAGGGATGAACATAATTAACTAGGAGAGACAAAATATGATCAAACATCGGAAATGTCAAAGATGGAGAAGAACAACATTGGCAAGTCTTGTAACGGAGGCAAAATCTTTTCCATCTTGAATCTTACGTGACTGGGACAATAGATAAATTCTCTTTTTCCTACTTTATTTTGAATTTTCATCAATCTTCATAGCCATTCTATTTTACATCATAGTTTTATACCATTGACTTTTGTGGTAGAAACCAAACAAGCCCCTGGGACTTAGATGGCTTCCAATAATATTATTGATGTTAATACTGAGCCTCAATAAAATTTTATTTATTAAAAAAAACTTTTTTCAAACCTTTTCATTTCATCCGTTAATTAATATCGTCTCTTTCCATAATTTCAACCTTCTCCAATGTAAAGGAAAATTCATCTTGGACCATTTTCACTAGAGTTGGATGAGAACTTAGGTACTAGAATTTTCAGGAACGTAAACCATGTGAAAGACGAGACCTGCTTGCAGAGACGTTTGAAAGGGGTGCTAGGGGGGTAGTCACTATAGGTGACTACAGGTCTATGGGGGTCCCGTGTCTCTGGGTGTTGAACCCTTTGAGAACTCCCAGTACAATATAATCTGTCCGGAAAATAGAGTAGTAAGACGAGAGGATTGTCCTAAATCTCGAAGCAATTATAAAATATGAGGGAAGAATCCAAGGGTTCTTTTGTTCACGAGAAAGTTGATAAGATCGATGAATTAAAAATTAACGAAAGATTTGCCAGTATTAGAACTTGAAAAATAAATCATTAAATTGTAACTTTCTCGTTATTTTTAAATGAATGTCTAAAACGTAAGAGATGGTTTTAAAATGCATCTCCCTGCGTTAAAAAATACTGACATGAACTTGAAAAATTGCAATTAAATGAGAACTTTTTTTTAAGTTGGGCACCACGGTAATCCTCTAGACGGCAGATCCTGAAGACGGGTCTGTCTGATTGTGTTGTAATTTTCTAAAATATCCAGTAACAGGAGACTGGCTGAACTTAACCGGGGATAGAAGATGGGCGAGCGCGATCTCCGAGGCATCTCCAAAGCTTTAAAAGGAAATAATCGCTAAAACAGATACTAGCTTCTGGTCGTTCTTTCCGCACAGCATTAGAGAAGCTAATAGGGTAGATTAGGCAAGGTGTTAATACAGCCCCTGCCATACGCCACAGGAAGGGGTATAAACTCAGGGTTTAAATCTAAACTGCGAAAACTTGAGTCTCCGGGAGGGAGATGTGGCACCAGCAACATACTTTCTAGAGTAGAATAGAATAATTTATTGATGCAAAACATTAGCTGCACTAACAGAGCAAAGGAAAAATCTGTTTGCAAGTTGATATCTCGTCTGTTTAAAGTTTATGGTTACAGTAACCTCCTATAAATTACAGTTAATACATTAAAAATTTATAAATTTGAAAATTACATAAAATAATGCATAAAAGTAGCATGTTACATTGAAATAACACAATACATAAATAATAATACATAATATAACAATGATTACCATTGGTGCAGGACCTCACATCATATTACGAGATAATTATATCAACGTCTTCAAATGTCTCTCTTATTGAATAGTAACATTTATTAGTTAAAAAGTTTTTTTAAGAATACAATATGGTTTGTGGACATTTTTTGTCTCATGACAACTGTTCATTTGCTATAAAATCTTCTTTCCATATACTGGGGACTGTTTTCGAGCAACTTAAGTCTATGTTTGGGATACTGTGGCGTGTGATGAAAATATAGACTAACGATGATTTGGATGAAAAGTGCTGAATTATGGACGACAATCGGAGAATAAACAAGTTAGAATGTAATAATAGCAAAGCAGGCCTAGTGTGAGCAGAAATGTTACATTTATCACTGAACTACCATCGACTGTTTTTTAAGGGAAGTGTTTGAAATCGATTCGAATTCCATTTCCAAAGGCAATACAATACAATTTTCTTCGCTCGATCATCTGATCTGTCTCAGACAGGGCCAAAGGTTATCTCTTTCCGTAACAATCTTATGTCATAGTTAGTTTGACAAACTAATATCTAAGAAACGGACATAGGGTGAATAGAATCAGTTCATCAACTCTACGCGTAGAGGATAGAACATTTTCCCCTGGTCTCCTCAGTCTTATTTTAGGATTCCCTGGTCTTATTGTAGTAAAATGGCAAGGATGCACATACATCTTTTCATTGGAATGGCCATATTCATCTCCGGATTTTCGAGTGAAAACAGCTTTAGCCCCCAAGTTCAACATGAGCAGCCTGAGAATGGAGGAAGTGTCAAGCCGAAACTAAAAGGTAGATATGAGACGAAAAGTTTTGGAATTGAAGAAAAAAGTGAAAAAAAGTGGCACTGCGGGGTACACTGTGTTTCTGAGAGTTTCACATAAGATACGTTTGAACCAAATAAGAGCTACCCATGTTCGTCCTTAGACAATTCACGCAGGAGACTTTTCACGAATCGTTAAATACTTTACACCCAAGACTTTTCACTTAAGTATTTTTCACTGTTGATTCTCCATGGTTTCCAAGACATCGTACCGAGAATGAGCCGGAAACCGAACGGAACCGTACTTTTGCCGGAGTGAAAACCAGAACCGAACTGGGAATTAAATTCTTTTTTAACCAAACCAAAAACAGCGAATAATTTTCGTTCTGATTACCTATTATAAACAATATCATTCCGCTTATGTGTAAATGGAGAGAGCCTAACTAATCATGGGAAATAATTACTTCTAACTACTTGAATAAGAAAACTTTGCCGGTTTGACTTCATTCTTCTGGTGTTTTGATTGTTATTTCATTAATATTCCATGTGTTATTTTA
The DNA here is from genome assembly GCA_000376725.2 of Ladona fulva. NCBI lineage: Eukaryota > Metazoa > Arthropoda > Insecta > Odonata > Libellulidae > Ladona > Ladona fulva. The sequence continues at coordinate 307,383 of KZ308830.1, forward strand.
CAATTTGACAATATGCGAAATTTGAATTGTCAAGGCGTAAAAAAGCGGTTCGGCATCAACAGACGGAGGAAAACCGCAACTGAACCGAGATCCGAAAATCCGGAGTTATTTTTTTCGAACTGGAGCGAGAAACGGAAGGAATAATATTACAGACTGATTTTTAACCTTCTTGAACCTTATTGAATTTTAACCTTCAATTATCAAACACGTTGAACTATTTACGTTATAACTGTTCGACACCGAATCTTTTAGAAAGTCCTCCATAAGAAATGCATTGAAAGTTCCTTTATCATTGCCCGCAGAGATAATTTCTTTCGCTGAAATGAAATCGATTCGGCAGTTATTTCCATCGCTGTAGCATCTGGCCCATTTCAGTTGGGCCAAAGGTTATCTCTTTCCGAAACAATCTTGTGGAATAGTGCGTTATACAAACTGATATCGAAGGATTGGGTTTGGGGAGAATGGACTTAGTTCAGCAACACTACGCGAGGAGGATAAAGCTTCTTTCTCAGGCGGTCCTAGGAAAATTGCAAGGATGATGCACGTCTACTTTTCCATCTTATTATCCATATTCATCGCCGGATTTTCGTGTGAAGAGACTGATGATTCGAGTGGTATAGAGTACGCAGTGCGCAAGGTAGAGTTCAACGAAGATCTGCTCAAATCCGTCGCGAAGGCTGTCAACGGTAGCTCCCAAGTTCTAATTGCGCGCCCTGAAAATGGAAGTGGCAAGGATAAACCCAAAGGTAAAGATATGAACAAATTTTCTCCAAGTGTAAAGAAAGCAAACGGCAATGTATAAAGCGTTTCGTCCCAGAGGCGATTCCACCGAAAAATCAAAACGAACCCTGCCGATAGGTGTTGTATTCGAGAATTAGAAAAGGTGCAGCGAAAGGCGATACGTTTTGTGAAGAATTGCTACGATAAATCAGTGAGCGTCACTCGGATGTTTTAGGACGCAAGGTGGGAATCTTTAGAAGTTAGAAGATTTCAATAAAGGGTTAATTTACTGGATACATTTAGAGAAAGCACGTTCAGGGATGATTTAGTCGATATAATGCGTTCGCCATGTTACATAGGCTGTTCCGGTACTGCGAGAAAGATTAGGGAAATAGATGCTGGGACGAATTGATTCAAGAACTCATTTTTTCTATAACGATACGCGAAAGTAATGGATTAGGGAAATAGAGTCATGGTGTATGGCACCCCCTGCCACACGTCGGAAGGCGGCTTGCAGGGGCTTACATAAACCTACCGAAAAAAAAAATCCTATGAGATTCCTCGATTGGATTAATTCGTAGAATTTGCGGCTAATCAAAAACCTTTTACTCTATTCCGACATGGAGTACTCTAAAAGAATGTGCTAATATTATCCTCGTTTCGACTGCTTTAATTACGATGCATTTCATTACATAAAAATACTAGTTAAAGAACGCACTCAGTCCAATCGGGAGTGCCAGAATGGAAGGATATATGGTTTTGCCGTGATAGCTCCATTGGTTAAAGTAGTCCTAAAGACGACCCGAGAACCGGAATGCGGCCCGTGAAAAGGTGCTTTGAACAGACCCGGAAATATTTCCCACACTTTTATTAATAAATTTCTGTCTCAGACACTTGCACCCTTAGCTAAAATAAGCGTACGTTATACCAGCAGTTGCCAATCTATCGTCTATCAATGCAAAATATAATTTCTCCAGTGCCCACCGATATCCCAGTAACTTAATTCAACGCTTTCGGAAATAATGCCATAAAAACAATATGTAAGAATAATGTTTATTGAATATTTATATTTACATAATATAGCCATATTTGTATGTGTGAATTGGTGTCTTCGTTAAGAATATGAGATATTAAGTACTGACATTTCCATTGTTTGAAGAATCATCTAAATGGGAAACTTGCATAACCAGCTAATGTCTTCTGTCATTGTCATTGATGACATAACAACTTTTAGTTGAAAATTAGCTCAGAGAGATCTAGTGTCATTATTTTACAACTAATAGCATATTAATAGCATTTCTTTCAGATTATTATTTTTCTTATTTGCCAGTTCCTACCTTTTTATTTTTTCCTGTAAAAACTCAAAAATGTTGGCTGAAAAAAACATTTAACACGTATCGATATAACTCCTTTGAAAGACGTCATTGCATAAGTTTTGATAACTCTATTCTTCCCAGTTTCAAAAACCAGTCAGTGATAAATGTATTAAAATACGAAAAGAAGCGGGTTCCCAGTCTCCAATGACAAGGTCCCGGGTTCTTTCTAATTCCAGGTTCTCCAAACTATTCTTTGTTTCGAGTTCGTGTTACTTTTTGCAACTACTGAAAACGTTGCTTTACATTTTTGCACGTCATTAGCAGAGGATATTTTTGTGACCCAAAATGACAATTGCAAGATTATCTAGTTGAATGGAAAGGGTTTTTGTAAAAAACTAACTTTGTAGTAATTTTTTAAGAGTTATTTGTGGTAAATATGTTAGTTGTTGGGCCTTTGAATAGCCACGTGGGTAACGCCTTCGACTTGGGAGAAAGCGGTTAGGGGTTCGATTCCCGGTCGGGGCCCACGTGCTGTGTGACCTTTTAATGTATGTTAATTGATATAAATTGATAACTGTTAAATTAATTTTTGATTAATTTTAATAACTATTGATTAAAGTTAATTGATAAATGCTGTCAAAAATTACTAAAGTCACTTTTTAGTTGCGTCATTGAAGTATAAATTATTAACAATATTATATAAGATAGATAATTGACTAGACAAGAAAATCTATTAGCGATGATACAATGAACGTAAAGATTTCTTATTAATATCTGTTTACTAAACGAACGTCATCCAGTAGAAAAAGTTGAGGCAAATTTTAGAAAATCCTCAGTAATTACGTTATAATTCGAATTTAAGAGTTCGTATTCATGAGGAGAGTTAAACATTTCTTTCTGCGTAATATCATCAGCTTTCACCAAAGAGGAGTGGTATTTTGAATTTCTTGAATAAACTCTCGCTCACCCACGCCATCTTTATGTAAAAACATCTCTTACGGAACTAATTTTATCGTCTTCCTACATTTAAGATAGTATACATCTGAAAAAATTATTTACGTTTCAGTTTGAAATGACTCCTCAGGTTTCATATTTCCTTGATTTTCTTTTCCTAGTAGTAGTATTGTTAAAAGTGCTTAGATCATTTCGCACGTAGGCTCCCACCGGAAATCGAACCCCGAACCACCTTCACTGAAATCGAACCCGTAGCCCGCTCCGCTACCCGGGAGGCCTTCTTTTCCTTCCTCTTATTTTTCAGCTTGGGAGATGTTCCTTCTTCCTCGCTAAATTTTCATGAATGTTCCTTATACACTCCCGATAGAAGCTGTAAAATCTGTGTCTGATATTAAAATTCGGATCATATTAACAGATTTATCAAGAATTACATTGGAAACCTGCAGTGTATTGGCGCGGTTGGTATTCTATTCAATTCAGTCATACCAAAACAAAACACGAAAATTAACTTCTTATTAACTTCTTCTTATATCTGCTTTATCAAATAGAAGGATTCTACGAATTCTTGGTGCTTTTCATAGTTCGTTTCGTAAAACTCTTGACAGGAGTAAATTGCTAAGCTGTAGTCAACATAAGTTATAAACACTCCTTCCGAGAATTTTATAAAGATACAAGTTTGTAATTTTACGTCTATTGCCGAGAAAAAGACGTTGTACGAAATCGATAACAACTTACTATGATGATGTATAAATATGGTGAACATTTTTATTCAACACAAAAATAAATGTTTTAAAGTCATATGAACATTTTTTGTGATTAAATTGATAATTAGTAGCTATAAAATTTTAAAGTGAGCGGTCCATTAAAGAATGCGAAAATAGCGTGCGCTTTTTCCGTTCCATCAGTGATAAAATATGAACCAGATAAAATCTACCGAGGCGGCCGTGATATTGTTGAAATTCATTATATTACACAGACATAAATAAAACTTTTTCTTTAAATTATTAAACGCAGGATGAAACATGTTGACATTTGGTGTAACTTGTTGTACTATAGGATCCCTAGTTTAGTCTTAATTTAACTCCAAACTCGAGTATCCAATAAAAAAATCCGACAGCAACTAACATTTTTCGTGTATTTAAATTTATATAGTATATCAGTCATAAAAAGTTCGTATTATCTGTAATAATAATGTCAGTCGTCCGTCAAAGAGGTTGCTTATTTTTCACTAGTTCGCCCGTTACTCGAGTACTGCTGCGCGGTGTGGAACCCTCACGAGAAGGGTATGCTATGATTAAATCCCTCGGTTGGAATTCTCTTGACGATAGAAGACTCGAGTTTAGGCACAGATTGTTCCGGGAATTCCCGAGTAGTGACTTACATGACGAAATACGCGACATAGTGATTCCTGCGCTTAGCGAACGCAATTTTCGAGACCAGACGTCGAAAAACATTCGTGAGATTATTGCACGAACGGATAGTTATTATTGGTCTCTTTTTCCAGATAGTATTAGACGCGTAAATAGGATGAATAATTGGGGACTTTGGTGTATTAACACCCCCTGCCATACGCCATACGGAGGTTTGCGGGGTATTTATGTAAATGTAAATGTACNTTGTTTGCGTAAATTTCTTATAAAAATTATAAGAACTGATTATCCCCGTGCATTTATATGGGAAAACTCATGAAATCAACATTCAACAATGGCCTTAGTCGTCAAAGGGATGGGTTGTTTATTTCCCAAATATTTTACGAATTTTCCGTGTATTTAATCAAAGTTCTCGCAATTTCGAAAATATATGAATGATTCACGACGAAAAGAAGATTTTACGATCATTCTCCTTTCGTTTGGCACTTGTCTCAATTTCGTACGACCGTTGTTTATAATTTAATTTTGTAAAAGAAACGACCTCTGCAAGTCATGTAAACGTTGTTCGTTGTTTCGATTGTTTATTTCCCAAATATTTCAAGATATTTCCGTGTGTTTTATCAAAATATTCGAAATTTCGGATATATATCAATATTTCACGACTAAAAGAAAAATCTATGATCATTCTCCTTTCTTTAGATTCTTCTGTTGATTTCCTAGGACCATTATTTCTAATTTAATTTTGTAAGCGAAACAACCTCTGCAGGTAACGAAAACCTATTTTACTTATATTTCTTATGGAAAAGTATACTAACTGATTAACCCTGTGAATTTATATGGGATATCTCATGAAATCAATTTTCAACAATTCCCTTAGTCGTCAAAGGGATCAGTTGTTTATTTCCAAAAAGATTTACGAATTTTACGTCTATCCAAGTTCTCACAAATTCGAATTTATATGAATGATTCACGACTAAAATAAGAATCTATCATCATTTTCCTTTATTATTTATTTTCCTCATTAGCTTCTCATCTTGTTTCTGATACCTCAACAGGAAAAAATGGTTGAAAAAAATCGGGAAAGCAACAAAGAAAAATTTATTAGAGATTCTTTTTTAATATTCTATATCTTTTTCGAGACAAAATCGCGAGAAATATCGCAGAATATATCGATTTTTCGTAAAATAAAGAAAACGAATGAAGTAAATGTTTACGNGGGACTTTGGTGTATTAACACCCCCTGCCATACGCCATACGGAGGTTTGCGGGGTATTTATGTAAATGTAAATGTACCCAAGTACGGTGAAGCACTATACGGTGATCCTTGCCAGTGCTCGGTGCCTCCTACAACGGCGTGGAAGGGACCACGTGTATCCCACTGTAAAATTCGCTTAGCTAGGTCTTCAAGAAATGCCACACCATAGACACTGCGATTACCATTTAGTTTAATCTCACACAAGCAGGGATGCTTTCCGGGATGCAACCTTTCATCACCCACGTGGTCGAAAATCTTAAACTTCATTGGCTTCTTTCTCTGACATGGAACTGAAAGATACAATGACGAAAATCATCAGCTCCGATTTCATTTGTAAACGAATTCCTCTGGCTTGATTTATCATTATTAGTTACTTGAGAACCTTAATGTAAATGAATTTATGATGTTATGTAGTTTATGATCATGTAATAATTAATATTTTAATGGGTGGAATGTAATGTTATTTGTAGTTTTCTGCCACTTTTCTGAAACATCCATTTTGAGTTTCCTCCATTAGTATTGGATTTAAGAATATTATTTGATTTTTCTATTCTTTGCTAGTGTCACTATCTTTGCGTCAGAATTTTTAGGCTGTATTTTCGTTTTTTTCTCTGTGGGTGTTTTCCAGCAACGTGGCAGCCTTAAGTTGAAAACATTTGCCCCATCCTGTGCACTTTCTTTTATCATTAACTTTTACAAACATTAACTATTAAAATGACGAGATGATGTGGGCCTAACCCCACCAATTGAGGATCTATTTATGTATTTAACTATAACCTGCGCGTCACAATTAAATTCCTCCTTAACTGTCTGCACCCGGCTTTGCTGATTGCTATACTGAACATTTCCATTCCAGGTACACCAACACTAAACGACTTTGGAATTATTGACCTGAAACAGTTTATCACGTCTAACGACGAACAATCCGCTCACTACGTCGAAGTGAATGAACTGGATAGCGACTGCAAGAACTTGGAGGAATGCAGAGAGAAGCTGCTGAGGGAGCGTAGAGAGGAATCCAATAGCTACGATTTCTATGTCTTGCCTGATGGTAAAATTCTCGAAGGAGAAGGGCAGATCTTTAGGAATAGAGGGATGATGAGGATAGGTTTCCCAAAGCTCCCTTCGAATCCTCCAACCCAGGAGGCCATGGAAGCATTCGCTTTCCTAATTCGGACGCAGAACACACTGAAGAGGTTGTCAGAAGATGTTCACCACAGCTTCAATTTTACTCTTCCCGATGGAGCCGAAAGATGGAGAAGGACTTACTCGAACATGTTCGACAGCAACCTCTCTGTTTCTAAGGTGAAGGTCTTTGGTGATGTAGAATACTTGTCCAGAGAGGATTGGGGAGCCGTCAAGCCAATTAGGAGACTTAACAGGACGACGACCAAAGCAGACTTGGTCAAAGTGCGTCCTAACAAAGCTTTTAGTTCGACGCCAGAAAAATGCTCGAAGGCAGTTCGGAGACTTCAACGCGAGCAGATGATAAGATACAGCGACTTGTTTTCGAACTTCATCATATGTGGCGATGGAAGGATTTATGAGGGCCTGGGGTGGGATTTATCAAGGAAAGAGAAGACGGTGTACATTGACATCTTGGGTGAGTCTGAAAATTCAATTACGTGGACACAGGTTTTAGCGGCCTTCACTCTTACGCTTCGCGAGGGAATTAAACGGGGGAAAATCTCGGAGAACCACACAATCGAAATATTTCCTAATTTTAATGATACCATCTCTAAAAAAATTGTCGCGACGGGGCTGCTGGCTAAAAGTCTCAAAGAAGAAAACAACGTTGTAAATATACAGGATAGTGGTGCAGGGGAAAGCATTTCGACTCCTGATCACGCTGGCAAAGAAATGTACGCCTTGGAACACCCCATATCAACCGTGAGATTCATCCAAAAGGATGCGGTCTGTGACGAACCTAGGAACTGCGTCCCTTTGGTGAAGAGGTTAGGTGGGGAGGCGATTGCGAGCTCTCGAAAACCGACGTCCAACTTTTACTTCGTCGACACCAACGTCGTCTTCGAAGGCTTTGGGTGGGGTTCGTCGCATAGACAGGGCGAGGTCGCTTTCGAATTCCCCACGATGGATCATCAGGCTCTTCCGTCGAATCAGTCCATGTATGCAGCGATGGTACTGATCAGGGAGGGAGTGATCAATGGTTACTTGAGGCCCGATTACAAAACCAAAATGGGTAAAGACACTTCAATAGAATTCAAGAATATGATTAGATTCTGGGACGAAAGGATAAGAGGCTGAAAATGTCTAAAAATCACGCAAACTGATTCTCTTGAGTTTTTTACTGGGTAAAAATCACATCGGCAATGAAAATAAGTTGGTTCAGACGGCTTAAACTGCTCCTTGAAGTCATGATGACTGGTCGTCCTCTTCGGAACGCCGGGTGATTTACAATGGGAGACCTAGATTGCTCCATTATTTGCTTGCACTATGTTTCGCGTCTAATAGTATTATCCTTACTAATCGGTACGAGATATATAGAGTTTCATCGGATGAAACTTAATACCAACGTGAATCAAAAACATCTCTTGGCAGGGATTCGCGGAAAAATAATGGGAATTTTTCATTTACCTTTTTTTAAGGTTTAATTTGCAAATTGGGTTATGACCAATTGGATAGGAATGAAATGCACTGCTGACGATATATTTTATTTCATAACATACGTCATTGCTTATGGAAAAGGCAGCATTGCAAACGAGATGATTTTCAAATCAAAAGGAGAGGCAAGTCTGTCGGAAATTATGGATAGACAAACACTGGAAATTATCAATTTAGATTTCGCCTACGGCACAATTCGTTTGCAAACATGAAATTCATTTTCTTATATCTGCAATATTAAATACAAATTATACGCATGCAAGATGACCGTAGTACATATCCAACGTAACATTTTCTTACTTAAAAATGATGTAATATCTCGCTAGCTCGCCAGCAAGCAATGATTTCCATACACGGGGTTGGAGTAAAGTCATCTCTTGAGACACATGTTTCCGAGGAGGGCAATCAGTCATCATAAAATTGAGTCTTGTTTAATTTGAAAAGGAGACAAGATTTTTCGGAGTACTAACTCAGGCATTTACTGGAATGCAGAACCAAATTTCCCGGAATTGATATTCCCTAAAAGTGAAAGGATGCTGAGAGCATCACTGTATCTGATAGTTTCAGGTTATAGTCATAACTTCCTCAACCCTCAAGTACGATATTCAAATAAAATGAGAGAAGCCGTAACCACTGGGGTAATATTGAACCAAAACTTGAAATCTCACTGACATCTACATCCTGTAGATACTGGACTAGATATGGGCCAGTTTAACACCTTTTTATAAATAAAAAATTATCACCATCATGCGTTAACAATTCCAGGATTGGTTTGCTGCTCCCAAGCTGTCCTCTCTGCTGTAAATCCCTTCTCTATGAGCTTGTCACATTTAGTCGACAGTATGGACTTAAGGCGGACGCTGTTGCCAAAGCAATCACTTGGTTACCATGAGCGTTAAGAATAAGATTTGATAAATAAGCACCACCGTGCATTATATCGCCTATTTCCACATTTGGAATGATTACTTTAAATAAACTAAAATAATTTTTTGCTGAATTTGGCAACCCCGCGCCATGCTCCTCGTGTGGATTTGCAGGGGAAACAAGACGCCATAAGTGCCAGTACTATCAATTAAAACTGAATAGTAAATACTGTATAATTCCTTACCCCTGCACTTGCCATTAACCCACTGCACTTGTTAAACCTAAATCAGGGATGGCAAACCTTTTGTAGCAAAAGTGCCATTTTGATTATTTTAAACGACAGAGTGAAATGATAATATTATACAGGAGGAGGGTACCGGTGATTTGCACATAAATTTGTGCTCCCAGGAAAAATCCCAAGGAAAATCAGACATGAGAAAATTGTGACAGGACCGGGACACAAACCTGGAAAAATCTACTTTCCGGACGTATGCTTTATCCAGTTAAGTTATCCAACCATAGCAGGAAGCTGGCCATAATGGCTTAATTGGCTAAAGCATCCGCTCGAAAAGTGGGAGACTCCAGGTTCGAGTTCTGGTCCTGTAAGACTTTTTTCATGCATGTTTTCCCTAATATTATCTATTTTTAAAATAATAAATTAACAATCATGAATTATCATTGCTAATGGACAGGATATACATTAGTTTACTCAGGTATTCATTATCTTAAGTGAAGAATAAATAACAAAGATAGAGCCGTAAAAGTATTTCGTGCATTAAAACTTTCTCACGTGCTATATCAATTCTATATAAATTTGCCATCCCTGACTAATATATTCCTCTACAATTCCTTCCTTCAACAAGCTCATCCAATACTATCCCAGCGGACTGTCGTGTCTTGGTCTTTCCCTTGAACAGATATCTTTAAATAAAAATCCAATTTAAGGAATTTGAGAATCGTAAAAATTATCTGGATCAACAGGGAAATTCTTCTTAGGTTGTAAAAAGTTGAAGATCTTAATCTGGAGCTGCAGACAAGTATATAAACAGCAATACAAGTACTCCTGCGTATGTTTTTCGTGGATCATGTGCCTTGCACTCACCTCACTCACGAGAGTGAGTATCAATGAATTGTAAAGAGGAATCGAAATTTTGAATAAAGGAAAAGTAGCCATTGAATGTGAAATATTGGAAATTTGTGTAATGATTTTTCTTACTAACTCAACACTTCAATCCGGTCTTATACTTGGATATCCTGAGCATACTGCTACATTAACATCGAAATAGCAATCAGGTAAGGACTGGTAACTGTTGAGATAAATTAATCTTTCCCAGTTAATCTCTTAATATTTTAACGGATTTAGCATGAAAGATACGTTGGTTTTGGTTTAATAAATCACTCCTTCAGTGAAACTGATAAAATAGTAAATTAAATGCATTAAGTAACTTAATATTTATTTTTATTTATTGGCTCATCAGGAAATGCTTTGCAAAAACATTTCTTAAATTACGTAATTTCCTTTTCTCATGTATATAAAACAGCGCATATTCAGATTAAAAACTTCAACCATAAAACTCGAAGAACAAAAATATAAAAATGTACAGAATAAATAAATAAGAATAACTACATTCTATTACCCGGGTTAACCTTTTCCTTTAACAACCAGTTTCTAATTGTAGATATTTCTGAGAAAATTTTTTAAGTTACAATAAAACGAGAGATATTTCCATAAATATTAGTAGTATGGTGGTAAGGAAATCACTAAAAGAATGTAAAGATACTAATAACAAATAGATTCAAGATTTGATTTCCATTTTCTCTTTAAATAATTGGCAATAGCAATGAAGTAAATTTATAAGAGATTACATCAGAAAACTGGTAAGGGTGACTTTGCGCAAGATGGTGCGCACCCAGGAAAAATCCCAAGGAAGAATGGACTTGAAAAAAGTCTGACGGGACCGGGAATCGAACCCGG
>KZ308830.1:340542-357306 GCA_000376725.2 Ladona fulva
ATGAAAGATTTGGTGCTTTCCTGGTGTAGGCTATGGATGAAGTCTTCACGGGTTTTCCACCAGGTCAAGTAAGCAGTAGCCGACGTTTCGATAGCTAACTCCGCCATCGTCTTCAGGGCGCTGAATGATGTTAGTAATTCAGCGCCCTGAAGACGATGGCGGAGTTAGCTATCGAAACGTCGGCTACTGCTTACTTGACCTGGTGGAAAACCCGTGAAGACTTCATCCATAGCCTACACCAGGAAAGCACCAAATCTTTCATTAAATCAATGTTCAACAATACCCTTGGTCGTCAAAGGGGTTGTTTATTTCCTGTAAATTTTACAAATTTTCCGTTTATTTTATCAGAGTTCTTGCAATTTAGAATTTATATGAATAATTCACGACTAAAATGAGATTCTATGATTATTTTCCTTTCTTTTGGCACTTTTGTCAATTTCGTGGAACCATTGTTTCTAATTTAATTTTGAAAATGAAACAACCTCTGCCGGTAACGAAACCTATTTTACGTACATTTCTTATGGAAAAGTATACTAACTGATTATCCCCGTGCATTTATATGGGATATCTCATGAAATCAATGTACAATAATTGTCGTGGTCGTCAAAGGGATGGGTTGTTTATTTCCGAAAAATTTTACGAAACTTACGTTTATTTTATCAAAATTCTCGCTATTTCGAATTTATATGAATAATTCACGACTAAAATAAGATTCTATGATTATGTTCCTTTCATGTTACACTTGTCTCAATTTCGTAGGACCATTGTTTCTAATTTAATTTTGTAAAAGAAACGATCGCTGCAAGTCATGAAAACGTAATTTACGTACATCTTTTATGTAAACGTATTTTGTGCTCCTGGGTTAGAACCCGGGCCTTTACAGAGATGAAAATAGTTTTCCTGGGGGTTTCAGCATCGTAGAAACACATTGCAGTTTGATTCAGATCTTTAAGTCAAGCCGTTTCTGAGATAAATAGGGGGACGGACGGACAGACATTTGCTTTTTATATATATGATATGTAATATCCCCTGAACATAGTATTCTTCTACAGTTACTTCCAACAATTCCCTCCAATACTAACCCCAACAGACTTCCGTGTCTCGGTTTTCCATCGAACGTAAATCAACGAATCGGAGAATCGTAAAAATTATCTGGAATTTTACAGCGAAATTTTTCTGAAACTTAAAATGTTTTCTTTTTTAATCCGCAGCAGCTGACAAGTATTTAAAAAGCAATACGACTACTCCTGCAGGTAATTTACATGGATCATGTAGCGAGTATTAAAACGAGTGTATCGATGACTTGTAATGAGGAACCGAAAATTTTAGTAAAGGAAGAGATCGTATGTGAAATATTTCAAAATTTGTGCGGTGATTTTTCTTACTAACCCAACACACCAATACGGACACGTTCTAAACTTGGATATCCCGAGCATATTCCACATAAATTTCGAAATCGCAATCATGTAAGGACGAGTAACTGTTAAGACGTTTTCCAGTTAATCTCAATACTTTAAGGGATACATAGTCAACTAGTACATAGACTGATGATGGCTATGTACTAGTTGAAACCGGTCTTATTAAGGGAAATATACTGTGGAATTTTTTACACAGTGTTTTTTTATTCCTACTTTATATCAGCACAAATCCTTCGGCGAAATTCGAGATCTCTTGTCTATTCGTTCCATAGCATGAGGAGGCTTTCTATATTATGCTGCGTTATTTCAATTCACATTTAATATGTTTAAGATAAGAGCAGATTTCCAGCTTTTCTGTAATATCTATCGCAAGGAAGACGAAGTTGATCACGCGCCTACACTTCCTTACGTAGATCGTTAAGATTAATGGCAATTTCCCGGGAGAAACAGAATTTAAAAATGACTGAAGGGACAGAGCCTCACGACTGGTATTACAAGGATATATACAAGTACTATATCCATTCCTGAGGGAAAATGTTTGTGCTCGACCTCAGTAATCGCCTTTGACATCATGCGGACGGGTTTGTAATCACAGCGTTTCGGAGCATTTTCGATTATTTTCACGAAACATTTCCGATTTAGATTCGGAAATGGTATTCCAGGTTGAAATTAAGAATCTTAATTGAATCCCTTTTTTGAGACTTCTCACGTTTCCGCATTCCCAATGTTTTTAAACAGATTTTTGTAAAAGGGATTATGACGGCAAGAGACAGAAACTAATTTTACGTGCGGTTCTTACGGAAGTCACTCAGAACTCTCTTTGTTCTTTGCCGTGCTCCGGGGAAACCTTTTATCCGACCCGCATGTTCTGTGTATACTGAATTAGTCCGAATCAGAAAACTCTTAAATTTACCATGCACCTCTGGCTAAATAACTGTCCAAAATTTTTTGTATGCATGATGATGTATAACAATGTCTTTTTTATGAGGATGTTTTCTCACAAATATTGAATGATAGAGAAGTTTATCAATATCATTAAATGTTAGTCACTTGTAAATTGACTACTTGTATATTTTCTTAAGCTGTTTATTTTATTCTTACTACCTAATTTCACATAATCAAATGCATCTTATGACTATCTATTGTATAAATTGGGACTTCTAATTCTGTGTGTGTGTGTATATATATATATGTGTGTGTGTGTTTGTATGTATGTACTTCCTGTATTGTACATGTATGAATGTATAATGATGTGCAATTGTTTATTATAATAATTGATTTATAATTATGATTTTTATTACTACTCTATTATCTACTCTGTCCATTCTGTTATTGCATTTCTTTCGAATCTTTTAGCTATTACTATCGGATGGTTTGCTCAGGTTTCTCACCCACCCCATACTAGTGGACGTTTCCCTGCAGTTGGTGATTTTTTCCAAGAATCTCTTTGCTTATTCTACATCTACATAAATACCCCACAAGCTGCCGTTCGACGTGTGGCAGGGGGTGTAAACACCAAGTGTTCGAATTACCTCCTAAGCTTATTGTAGTCGCTTAGTGTTCGCGGAAAGAATGAACCCTTGAAACGAATTGTCTTCGCAATGAATTCTCTAATTCGTTGTCGGATCGGCTGAAGTAGCAGTAGGGGGAAGCATACTACCGTTTACGTCTTCCCAAAATGTACTATCTCTAAGGAGTTTTCGAGAGTGTGGGTTTACCCCTCTGAGCAAAGTTGTCAATACGTATTTTTCCAGGTAGATTTTGCAGAAGTTTCTATCAATTAGCAGAGAAATCCTCAATTGACTCCAAAAATATTTATAAGGAAAGCATAGTATGTACTTTATAAAATAGATGCAGTTATGAAAAGGTAAACATTTTCAAAAACTCAAAATTTAGGTATCCCAGAAAGGGTGAAGTATGATATTATTATCATTTGGCTAAAAATGTTCGTGTTTTAAATTTCATTCTCAAAACGAATCACGTACTAACAGCAAAGAAGCGTAATTCTTTATACAATTCACGGTGCAATATTTTTAGTAAAATATTTGAGTAGAGACTTGTTAAGCTAGTAAAATAACTGTTATTTATCGTGTCAAAAATTTCCAAAAGAAAAGCACTAATACTTTAGTTTTCGTATCGTCACTCTCATTACGTTCCCATCTTCTTTCTAAACTTCAACAGGAAAAATGGTTGAAAAAATCGGGAAAACAACAANTTATTTGGAATTTCTGAGAAATAAACATTAACAAATTTATGAGGCTAAAAGGTAATCGTTCATATCAAATTCCTTGGAATGAATTTTAACTATATTTCTTCAATGAAAAGGGGAAACAGATTTTAATGTATTTATTCTGTCAAGACATGACTAAAGAGCAATTGGTTAGATTGAAACAGGAAGATATTTCGAAATACGTCCATTTTGATAATTATTTTAAATAGAAATTTCCTTTCAACGGAAAATATACCAACTTAATACTATAAAAATTATGTTTTTTTAAAATGGAGATAATTGGGGTCTTCCTATTTTATTCGAAGAAATTGTACTTACTCGGGATTACTACGGATATGAAACCTGAAAAAATTTGTTCTAAGACTAACCACTCGAAATTTAACTATGTTCGATGGTATGGCTTTGAAGCAAAGGTCCATTAATGTAGATTTTTGGATACTCAGATGGATAAACTTCGGAATCTATACATGTATGATTAATATTCTATATTCCTACTCCAAAAGCTATAAAATTCGACATTAATTTGCGTCGCGCGAACATCTGTCCAACGTCAATCCGGGCAAGAGGTTATCTTTTTCCGGAGGAATCTTTCGGAACAGAAATTACGACAAACGAATATCGGGATTGGTTGTGGGGAAGTAGATTTAGTTCTTCAGCACAACGCGTGGAGGATAGAGGTTTCTACTCTTGTCTCCCCAGTGGTCCTAGGAAAATGGCTGGGATTCACGCCTACTATTCCGTCTTGTTAGCCATATACATCGCCGGAGTTTCGTGCGGAAACAACTTTAGCCCCCAAGTTCAACATGTGGAGCCCGAGAATGGAGAAAGCGTTAAAGAAAGAGGTAAATATGATTTTAAAATTTTCATTTTGACTGAATCAAGCGTTTTGACGAGTAGGCGGTAGATTTAAGGGCGGTAAATCCAGAGCACTCAATCTTTACACCCAAGAACGTCAATTTAAAAAATTGTTTCGTTCATAAGTCGATACAATAAGACGGAAATAAAAAACGAAAAAACAGTTATTTTGCCGGAATGACAACAAAAAACGAGCAGAAAAGGTTCTGATCCAAATCTAAAATTCGTTATTATTTTCCATTTTCAAGTCTAATGATATCATTTTCTTAAGAATAAAGGGAGAGATTCGCACTAATATCAGATATATAAAACAAAAGTAAGTTGGAACCGGACTGTGAATGAATTAGAGATTTTAAAACGCTTAACTTTACTATGCAGGAACCCTTGATAATGGAGATAATTGTCTCTGAAATGCGCATAAGGATTTTCTCAGAAATAGGTGATCTAGAGCGTCCGGTTTGTCTCTAGACGTAAGTTCCACCCTCCGACCTACGGCTCACGGAGTATTTTAAAACCTCTAATCTGATACAAAATTCAGTATTAACCCAAGAAAGAATTCTTCAAGTTTCACTTAATAATTACATTATTTTATCATGATTTTGATACTTTTATTTATAGTAAACGAAGTGACTGAAAGAAAAAGGTGTCTATAAACGAGTGAACCAGATTATGAGGTAAGAATAAATGAGTACCTATTCGAAAAGAAATACATTTGGAATGAGAAAAAAATAACACGTAGGAGGCTATTGTCATTGGTTTCTACTGTCCTAAGTTNTTTTTTATGTCTTGGAAATATGTACGCTTTATTTCAATGGTAGATATGATTGCAATACCTGAAAAAGATAAATAATGTAATATCTGAAGACAATATTATGTTATAACAAATTCTATCCCGTCAGGCCTCAAATTCTTTCCTCTCTGGCAATTCTATCCTCTCCCTTGTGTTTTAACCTCAACTGAACAGTTGCCACATTTTACGAGAGAGCTAACAGTTATTTTCTTATTTACCTTTTTTATAAACACATCTCATTAGATATGTATTCGTATTTTCAATAAATAGATATAATTTATCCGTTTTGATCTAGTGATTTATCTCCACAGCGCTGTTATAATAACTCCCATTTGTTTGCTTCGAATTTGCTTAGTTTCATTAATCGAAGCCGCTTTAGATGTTCGGATCAGCATCAGAAAAAACCTCGAGTATTTATGTGTTATCATAAGCAAGAACAGAAAGCGGAGAAGAATTGGGTTAACCATGGATACTCTGGAGGGTATTGAGATGTTAATCCGCCGCTGAGTGGATTGGTTATGAGGGAATGAAGGGAGGGTGGTTGACAAAGTGCCGGGTGGTATAGCGGGGGTCCATTCTTCAAAAATGTGGTGTTAATTTTTTCTTAAAATCATAAAAAATACAAAATTTGATGAAGTTTTTTATATTATCCTTGTAATTTATGTTCAATATCAACTTCAAAATAAAGTGTCAATTGACAAATGTTTTTCAATGAAATACAAAGGCCGTCCGCAGCAATTAAAAATACCGATTAAGCGATTTCATGAAATGAGTTCATAATACCTGTGACATTAAAACAAATGAATCAGTGACATATGTAAAAAAAATACTGCCACCGTATTTTTTACATATGTGGAAAAGGGTTTAGGTATTTGGCACGAGAAGTCTTGCTACTTGGAAAATTCCGAAGGAGAAAGGGGCATAAAAAAGTTTGACGGGACTCGAACCCAGGTTTAGTAGTTGCCGGTAGGTTGCTATACTTTGAGCTACCCCTGCGAAACAATTTATTAATTATCGTTTCACCTTGGGAAATCTTTTTCATTTGTTCCAATGATATGAATAGCTATTAATATCCTTTACGTATCCACTAAATTCTAAAATATATAAAATTAATAAATTATTGATAGCATCACAAAAAAAGTTAACTTTACTAATCGTTTACTTTAACTAAATACATTTAAATAATAATTTTTAGGAAATAATCTCGGAAATATTCGTTTTCATTCGAGGAAAAGGGTTTAGGTGACTTCGCACGATAAGGCGTGCAACTACGAAAAGTCCCTAGGAGAAACGGACATTAAAATAGTCTTACGGGACCGGGACTCGAGCCTGGATTTCCGAATTGCCGGTTGGTTGCTCTATCCAATGAGCTATCCCACCAGAACATTTTTTTAAATTCGTATCTCCTTAGGAATTCTTTTTCATTGTTTCCAATGATATGTATAGCTATTTTAATATCCAATAAATTCTAGATTATATGCAATTAATAATTTCTTGATAACATCACAAAAAATCGTCAACTTAACTGATCGTTTACATCAACAGAAAACATTTCAGTAATAATTTTAAGGAAAAATAATCTCGGAAATATTAATCAGAAATATTAACATTTGATTGCCTCTTAGCAGGGAGATTGCTAAAAATTATCCATTTCCATTAATATTTTTAAAAAAATAATTAACTGTGGCGACTGACAATCGTAATTGGTTTTCACAAACACGTTTTATTTCATCCCAGTCCTTAATAAAGCCATATTCCAAATATTTGACTCAGCATACACTACTGAATGGATGGCGAACCATCCATGGCAAGAGTGCCGTATTTGATTCGTATAAAAGACATGTGTACCATTTGGTGTCAATTCTTAGAGCAAGAATCTGGTATTAATAATATGGTAATCTGGTCTCTTTTATAACGTCAACGGTAGGATAATGTCTTGCAATTTTTATACATTATATAAACTGGTTAATAACTTTTTAATTTGAGAATACATAAAAAGGATTAGATTTCCGCGTGCCGCAAAAACTCCAGAGTGCCCCTGGCGTGCCGCGTGCGTGCCATAGGTTCGCCATCCATCTATACTGTGTTATCGTGAGTGTTCCTGGCCAAGAACACTATTTTGAAAACAAACGAGTCACTTAAAATTTCTCAAAGGTTTTCTTCCCTCTCTGGAACAAAGGAGAGTAATATATTTCCTCTTGTTATACCACCTTAAACCTCTTCCTTTACACATCAAAATGTGGACCACGTGATGTTATTTGTCCATCGATTGTACAAGAACGGCAGCAAAACTTGGCATAGTACTTGTTTGTGCAGTAACGCGCCTTCAAAATCATAGCACAGTTGGCAAAGAATGAGTTGTCCACGCAGTTGGGATGTACATATATACCTGTTAACGACAAAGACACAAAATTTGGTATTTCAACTAAACTGCGTCAAATATGGCAAAGATTTCAAAATGACATTCGGAAGGAAATGGGGAAGGAAGGGCCTTCAAGCAAAACCTGGTTGTATAACGTATAATTTTCTTACATCCCATTACATCACAATTCTTCATAGACTTTGTCATTTCACTATTGTAGGGATGACAAATAACTCTTTGCAGTCAATTATTACATTTGAACATTCATAAATTCAAGAAATTTTTAGGCAATGCATAAAAAATAAATCTTTTATGTATTTACTGAGTGTTACATTGTACATATCGAGCGCAACAAATATTTGGCAAATGATACTTCATATGTAGCTGTAAATCAGTAATCAAAGTTAATTACTCATTCATAATTTCAAGATGTGATATTATAGGGAAAATTGATTAAGAATATTCAGTGATGACGTAATAGCGTCCTAAATATGCAATATGTGAGGATTTATGTTTTATCAAATCAATTTTTCGTGCGAAAAAGAAAACAAAGACGATCTTATGCTGTAAATTTTAAATGTAAACAAACTATTGTCATGCTCGATTATCTTTGGGACTACTGTCGAATACAATAGACCGGAATAGTACAGACAGGGGCTTAGATGTGTCATCATACAATGGGCTGGAGTTAAAATGTTGGGCTAATGTTGTACACCATTCTAAAGAGCTACTAACTATGCATTTAAAATAATATACATTGGAAGTGCCTTGCTCGATCTCAGTCTGTGTAACTTCGAAAATATAAGGTTTTGTACCAATGCAATAATAATTCAATAGGTAAGGCATTACCTTTTATGTATGAATTAATTAATAAAAACGAAAGCAACGCCTAACTAAAAAACGGAATAACACATGTAAAGAAACGGCAAACAAACAGTATGATCGTTATAAATGTTTCGACAGCTGAGGTCGTGTCGCACGTAGTCCCCCACCTAGAATCAAACCCAGGACCGCTTTCATGGATGGCGAACCCGCTGCACACTCTACTATCTGGGGGCGATTACAGTAGACATTTTGATTTCCAAAACTACGGGTTTTTCGTGGTATGATTCGATCATTAGTCCCTCAAGATTAAGACGGCATTATAGCAATCACGTACACATCATATGTAATCTCATCAACCACTACAACTTTGAACACGAAAACTTTCAACTGATGATTTAGGTAACCTTACCTTCAACTAAAATTTCTATGGAACTGGAAGAATTACCATAAGGATTTCTTGCTTCACATCTATAAGTTCCAGAGTCAGATGTATTAGCTCTTTTTATGATCAGCTGATGTGGATCTGTGTAAAGAGGCAATTGGATTTAAATGCATGTATCAATGCAACACATTTTCATATTAAGTTGACTCTAGTCAATGCATACCTTTTAAATCAACTCTCTCACCGGCCTCTAGCTGATGGTTTTCTTTGTACCAAACTACGCTAGGAATAGGATAACCTTCAACTTCACATGGAATGGAAATTTCACTGGATATATTAAATGTAGCTCTAAGAAGGGCGATGTTTGCCTTCGCTGGAACTAAAATAAATAATACATTACTAATTCGATATTTATGATGATATTTATATGATACTTTTTAGAATATCATTAAGTTNGATGTTTGCCTTCGCTGGAACTAAAATAAATAATATATCATTAATTACATATTGAATTTGGTCTTTTCAGAATGTCATTAAATTAATACCTTTGCCAGCACACTCCCCAGAGAAATGCATTAGAAAAGAAAAGACAAATGATTAAATAAAAACATTAGCTTAGATATAAATGAATGTAGGAATAATAGTGACATCTTACGTGTTTATGCAGTATTAGTCTGCTCTCATTTTTCGCGATAGAAAGTTGAGTTTGGAAGGTAGGATATATTATGGAGGGGACTATTTTTACTCTAAACATATCCTGGAATATGTCTTCTGATTAACAATAAGATTTAGTACTTTCCGACTGAAGCACATTTTCTGTGAAAAGATATTACGATGCCGTACCAAATATCAGGATATCCACTACAGCTCTTGCGTCACAACAAATACCTTAGAGTTACTCTCCGATGTAGGTTACCATTCAAAGATCACATTCCTTTAAAAGAGAATGACAAATTTATCCCCGAGGTGATGTCCATCGAGATTCAAAGATATTCTTTGTTTTTCTTTCGACCTAAAGTTGGATACTGTTGCGAGGTTTGGGATCCAAACGATGCAGGGTTGGATTCAGATTTAGAGATGCTCCATCCTAGAGAAGCTCGTTTCGTCATAGGAAATTTCAGGTCTACAGTAGCGTTATGGCCGTGATAAAATCACTCGGGTTGAAAGCGCTCCAGGAGATACGATATATTACCGACGAAAGATTTTTGAAAAAGTCATTGATCCAGAATTATTTGGCAAAGTAATCGACACTAATTCCTGTAATAAAAACGAGCGCAATCTCCGAGAGGCATCGACGAAGCTTTACGAGAAAGTAATTTAAAAAGAGATTGTTACTTCTGGTCGTTCTTTCCGCATAGCATCACATAAGCTAATAGTGCATATTAGTTAAGGTGTTAATACACCCTCTGCCATACGTCACTAGCGGCTTTCTGGGTACATATATAAATCTTTTAAAATCGCAACGCTGCTCAGTTGAATGCAATCCAGAAAAGCTGGACAATGTTCTTGAACTCTTCGCCAGCCAAGTGTGTGTGGTATACTTGCACAGTAAGTATCATAATGCACTGATACGATGAGTCATTTATTGACATGGATACGCGTTAATAAGGCACAGGGGATTAAAGTTAACAATTTTTTTCTAAAATGGTAACTACCAATACCAATTTTCCGCATAAAAAGTCACATTCCATAGGACTAATGTGATAAGAATCCGCTGTACCTCAGAGTAAAATATTTCTTTATCTAATATTGGTGATTTCAGATTTATCTTTATCAACTTAATACAGTGTTTCTAGACGTATAAATAATATACGAACAAATTCCAGAGGAATTGCTGCATCCCTTCTTCCGTCTGACATTTCTCTCTATTACCTTTTGACCTAATAATTAAAGGCAGTGCCTTGATCTCATCCTAACCTTTAACTAAACCAATGTTACCGCGTAAATGATACACAGAATGCATGTTAAACTCCAGTGGCCATCACTCCGACCCCCCCTCCCCAATTCGAGAAACGTGCTGACCCAAAAATGAGTAATCTCTCACTCGTATAGTCCCCTAGAAAGACCGGTGTAATACACACCCGGAGGCCCTTAGGGGCCATGAAACGAATGCAGAGAGCAAGGGAGCTAGTACGGGTCCCATTGATACCAAGGAAGTCTTTACCGATAGCCAACGAAAAATTCAGGCCAATCTAAAAGGATCTTTCATTCTAATGGGAATTTTTATGATTGAAGGACTTGATTGAGATCTCTGAAGATAAGTATAGATACCCGATTTAATTACCCTCTTTAGGGTGTGTTATTTATTTAGAATTGTGTAAGTAATTATTTTCGGAATAAAAATGGAATTTGTGTTCAATATTTGGCTGAATTAATAACATCAACAATTGTTTGCAATTAACTATTTAACAAACAATTAAAAACATCAACAATGCAATTGCAGTTTGCAGTACGCAAGCAGCTTTTACTCGTGTTTCACAAAGGTATGTTCTTGGTGAATAAATGTTTCAGATGCCTGATAGAAGTTGAATATATATGTTCGAATAAGATTTTTGTATGAATTTTATATCGGTAGAAAAAGGTCAGAATTTCAAAAAAAAATTTCACTTCCTTCAATCAGCTGTTGTTGAAAAAAATCGTATTTCGAAGTTAATATTTCTATCTTTTGGATTTTATTAATGTGTGTAGTTTAATCACTTTTCTTTTATCGTGTTTCGCAGTAATAACTTCTATATGTTCTAAATCACGACGGAGGTTTTTATGAAGTTAGGTTGAATTTTAGTGTTGCAGCATATGCAATAGAGCATGATTCATTATGGCCTAATTAGGAAACCTTCTCATTTCAACAACGATATGCTTAAAAAGAGGTGGTCCTTCAGTATGTTCTTAAAATTTTCTGAATTAATAATCTTAAACTGTAAAACGGACTGTTAACTCTTAATTAATCCCTTATTCATTACTCCTAATAATAACAGATTTTTTTCTTTAGACTCATTTAAGGTATGGAATGGTAAAAAACAGTATGGGAGAGAGAAATGAGAACTGAATGTGTGTATAACGAATGTGCGTTCTGCACGAAATAAAATGCTACGTAAGACATACATTTCTATTACTTTTAGGATCCATTAATACTACATTCGCTAAAAAAAGTGAGTTAAAGGCGCGTAAAGAACACAATTGACAGTCTGGGGAGCGTTCAACCTCTTCCTTTTTACCTCATAATCACCAAGAGATCTGGAGAGGGAATGAGTCTCTCTGAGCCAGATTGGGCGGAGTGTCTATACTTTTCTCCATGAGCCAGAATGAATTGAACTAGAATCGTCCACGCAAGAGCAACGCAATGGTAACAGCATTTTTATTATCAGTAAGAAAGTAATGATATAAATGAGGTCACTGATGAGGTAGTAGTATCATGATAACTACGAACGTGACTGAGGCGATAGTAAAAGAAATAATTCTTTTCCTTTATCTCGTACTAGAAACAAATGGAAAATGTTTCATTTCACAGAATATGACAGCGGGAGAGGTTATAATAACTATGGAACACTATACCTGTCAAATAACCCCTGCCTTACCTTCCCTCACCTCGACCTCGCTGGCGTTCTGTTGAACAATAACGGTCCATTCGTTCGCAGCGTTCCATTTTTTAAGAGTAAAATCCGTGTTCCACACGCCGTCGTTATTTTTCACCGCAGAAAGTGTTAACGCATATTTCCTCTTGCGCGCTGGAACTTGCAATTCGTCGGCCAACAACACTGTGTTCAAGACGGCGGCTACGGCAAAGCAAATCACCAATACCTTCGCCATGGAATCAAATGTCGAGAATTAGTATCCCTCTGCAGATTCGAAAACGGTCGTGAACATGCAGACCGATGTAAAAGACTGATTCGATTCCCTCGGGCGTACTCACTTTGATAACTGCTAAGAAGCTCCATCCTCCCCTTCTAATATCAAAATAACCTCTCCTCAAGGCTATCTAAAGGTCGATAATCGGGGCGAAATGAAGAATATGGACTACAAATCGTTCGATGGAGGAGGACACCAGAAGTGTATATTACGGACTCAGCCAATGAGTTAACACAAGGGGATTAACCCCAGATTTGTTGCCGCGATGAGGCGCGATCTATCACTGATTCAAACAACAGTCATTGATGAAGAACTACTATAACCGATTAATAATCAACATCAGAGATGCTCAGCCTTAACAGTCGACTTCGTTTCAACCAACATTGCTATGTTTAATGTTGCAAAGCATTACCTAGCCCTCATTGTTAAATTGCACACTAATTTTGATTGATTAATATGTAATATCATATTGTTTAATTAACGAAGAGAGTAAATTACGGACATTTAAGGCACATGAACATGAGTCATAACGCTGTAACGCTTCGTCATCGCAATAATTTGTTTCACTCAATTATTATCTCGTTGGCGTAGTGGCGAAATTACTCGCCATCCACCGACAAGGTAGTGTTGATTACCTGCCGGGAATTCTGCGCTGCAGGTCGTTTTACAAGGTGTGCTACTTTGCTTTTTCACGACATTAGAACGAGACTAAATTACAGCTTTCTGGGTACATATATAAATATTTTAAAATCGCAACGCTGCTCAGTTGAATGCAATCCAGAAAAGCTGGACAATGTTCTTGAACTCTTCGCCAGCCAAGTGTGTGTGGTATACTTGCACAGTAAGTATCATAATGCACTGATACCATGAGTCATTTATTGACATAGATACGCGTTAATAAGGCACAGGGCGCCAACTTGTCAATGCTTCACAAATTTTTACCGGAAATGGTAAGTACCAATTTTGCGAAAAAAAAGAAAGTGAAATTCGACGAGACTAATGAAATAATAATCCACTGTACCTGAGAGGGACTTTATTTAACATCGTCCATTAAAATCTGCTTAATACAGTCTTTCAAGACGAAAAAATAATGTACGAATAATTTCCGGAGGAAATGCTGCATCCCTTCTTCCGTCTGACATTTCTCTCTATTACCTTTTGACCTAATAATTAAAGGCAGTGCCTTGATCTCATCCTAACCTTTAACTAAACCAATGTTACCGCGTAAATGATACACAGAATGCATGTTAAACTCCAGTGGCCATCACTCCGACCCCCCCTCCCCAATTCGAGAAACGTGCTGACCCAAAAATGAGTAATCTCTCACTCGTATAGTCCCCTAGAAAGACCGGTGTAATACACACCCGGAGGCCCTTAGGGGCCATGAAACGAATGCAGAGAGCAAGGGAGCTAGTACGGGTCCCATTGATACCAAGGAAGTCTTTACCGATAGCCAACGAAAAATTCAGGCCAATCTAAAAGGATCTTTCATTCTAATGGGAATTTTTATGATTGAAGGACTTGATTGAGATCTCTGAAGATAAGTATAGATACCCGATTTAATTACCCTCTTTAGGGTGTGTTATTTATTTAGAATTGTGTAAGTAATTATTTTCGGAATAAAAATGGAATTTGTGTTCAATATTTGGCTGAATTAATAACATCAACAATTGTTTGCAATTAACTATTTAACAAACAATTAAAAACATCAACAATGCAATTGCAGTTTGCAGTACGCAAGCAGCTTTTACTCGTGTTTCACAAAGGTATGTTCTTGGTGAATAAATGTTTCAGATGCCTGATAGAAGTTGAATATATATGTTCGAATAAGATTTTTGTATGAATTTTATATCGGTAGAAAAAGGTCAGAATTTCAAAAAAAAATTTCACTTCCTTCAATCAGCTGTTGTTGAAAAAAATCGTATTTCGAAGTTAATATTTCTATCTTTTGGATTTTATTAATGTGTGTAGTTTAATCACTTTTCTTTTATCGTGTTTCGCAGTAATAACTTCTATATGTTCTAAATCACGACGGAGGTTTTTATGAAGTTAGGTTGAATTTTAGTGTTGCAGCATATGCAATAGAGCATGATTCATTATGGCCTAATTAGGAAACCTTCTCATTTCAACAACGATATGCTTAAAAAGAGGTGGTCCTTCAGTATGTTCTTAAAATTTTCTGAATTAATAATCTTAAACTGTAAAACGGACTGTTAACTCTTAATTAATCCCTTATTCATTACTCCTAATAATAACAGATTTTTTTCTTTAGACTCATTTAAGGTATGGAATGGTAAAAAACAGTATGGGAGAGAGAAATGAGAACTGAATGTGTGTATAACGAATGTGCGTTCTGCACGAAATAAAATGCTACGTAAGACATACATTTCTATTACTTTTAGGATCCATTAATACTACATTCGCTAAAAAAAGTGAGTTAAAGGCGCGTAAAGAACACAATTGACAGTCTGGGGAGCGTTCAACCTCTTCCTTTTTACCTCATAATCACCAAGAGATCTGGAGAGGGAATGAGTCTCTCTGAGCCAGATTGGGCGGAGTGTCTATACTTTTCTCCATGAGCCAGAATGAATTGAACTAGAATCGTCCACGCAAGAGCAACGCAATGGTAACAGCATTTTTATTATCAGTAAGAAAGTAATGATATAAATGAGGTCACTGATGAGGTAGTAGTATCATGATAACTACGAACGTGACTGAGGCGATAGTAAAAGAAATAATTCTTTTCCTTTATCTCGTACTAGAAACAAATGGAAAATGTTTCATTTCACAGAATATGACAGCGGGAGAGGTTATAATAACTATGGAACACTATACCTGTCAAATAACCCCTGCCTTACCTTCCCTCACCTCGACCTCGCTGGCGTTCTGTTGAACAATAACGGTCCATTCGTTCGCAGCGTTCCATTTTTTAAGAGTAAAATCCGTGTTCCACACGCCGTCGTTATTTTTCACCGCAGAAAGTGTTAACGCATATTTCCTCTTGCGCGCTGGAACTTGCAATTCGTCGGCCAACAACACTGTGTTCAAGACGGCGGCTACGGCAAAGCAAATCACCAATACCTTCGCCATGGTATCAAATGTCGAGAATTAGTATCCCTCTGCAGATTCGAAAACGGTCGTGAACATGCAGACCGATGTAAAAGACTGATTCGATTCCCTCGGGCGTACTCACTTTGATAACTGCTAAGAAGCTCCATCCTCCCCTTCTAATATCAAAATAACCTCTCCTCAAGGCTATCTAAAGGTCGATAATCGGGGCGAAATGAAGAATATGGACTACAAATCGTTCGATGGAGGAGGACACCAGAAGTGTATATTACGGACTCAGCCAATGAGTTAACACAAGGGGATTAACCCCAGATTTGTTGCCGCGATGAGGCGCGATCTATCACTGATTCAAACAACAGTCATTGATGAAGAACTACTATAACCGATTAATAATCAACATCAGAGATGCTCAGCCTTAACAGTCGACTTCGTTTCAACCAACATTGCTATGTTTAATGTTGCAAAGCATTACCTAGCCCTCATTGTTAAATTGCACACTAATTTTGATTGATTAATATGTAATATCATATTGTTTAATTAACGAAGAGAGTAAATTACGGACATTTAAGGCACATGAACATGAGTCATAACGCTGTAACGCTTCGTCATCGCAATAATTTGTTTCACTCAATTATTATCTCGTTGGCGTAGTGGCGAAATTACTCGCCATCCACCGACAAGGTAGTGTTGATTACCTGCCGGGAATTCTGCGCTGCAGGTCGTTTTACAAGGTGTGCTACTTTGCTTTTTCACGACATTAGAACGAGACTAAATTACAAGGAAGAATGGACTTGAAAAAAGTCTGACGGGACCGGGAATCGAACCCGGGTCTCCCAATTGCCGGTCGGGTGCTCTGTCCGTTGAGCTATCCCGGCAGAACATTTCTCCAAGCCATTCGGGAGACTTTGTGGGCAAGGACTTTTGCGATTTCGTCCGCATGGCGGCATCGTTCGCAGTCACGGCTTCATTGAAGCACCGGCCACACAA
>KZ308830.1:359498-382517 GCA_000376725.2 Ladona fulva
GATTCCCGGTCCCGTCAGACTTTTTTCAAGTCCATTCTTCCTTGGGATTTTTCCTGGGTGCGCACCATCTTGCGCAAAGTCACCCTTACCCGTTTTCCTTCGAGGAATTATAATTAATTATATATATAATATAATTATAATTAGGCTGATAGATGATGGAAATTAAGCGATACCGTATATTTTATAAGGGTTTCTCTTCACCCACTCACGAGATACGACTATTTGAAAATTCTACCTGAAAACCAAAGTATGGCTGGCACCCAGAGTAATAGGTGGCCGCTCTTGATGAAACGAAACTGCATTTATGGCGGGATTGCGGTCAACATAAATTTTGTCATTCTGTAGTTAATGGCGTTTCATTTATTTGCATAAATATTGATACGATTTTATGGACAGCTGAGTTTACGTATCCATTTTAAACTTAAAACTGTGTTTGTTAAATAAATGAAATATCTACTTCTGATGCTATTTATGATCAAACATTAAAAATAATCCGATCAATGGAACCCAATGTATATATTTTCCACAACATACGTTAGCCAACGATGCATCATTACCTGTCTATTCACGTCCATCCTCATGTCTTGTGTTCGTCTCTTGCATAACATCTTATTATGATTCTACATTTCTTCATAAAATTGTGCATATATTTGGTACAAGTTTAGCGTAAAGAAACGCTTTAGTGTAATCATCGATGAATTCAACTGAACTTTTAAGATATTCAACCGCGAAATACGAGTATATTTGCTAATGATACTCGGAGAAAAATGCCTCACGCGAAATATAAATCCGTGAGAGACGAGGTCTTCCAGTATACTGAAACCCACAACAGAGAATCTAGAAAAATCTAGGAAAATTTTCAAGGACAACCGGACATAAAGAAGTTCTACGGGACCAGGACTCGAACCCAGGTTTCCAATTTACCGGTAGATTGCTCTATCCTTTGAGATACCCCAGCAGAATTTTTCACGTCAGATTTTCCTTGGGAATTCCTTTTCATTGTTGCCTATGATATGAATAGCTATTAATTTTCCTTCAGTATCCAATAAATTATATATTATATACAATTAATAAATTATTGATAACATCACAATAATCTTTAACTTTACTAATCATTTACTTTAACAGAAAATATTTTAGTAATAATTTTAAGGAAAAATAATCTCGGAAATATTAATCAGATACCACTGACTGCCTTTCTAAGCAGAGAGATTGCTAAAAATGTCCCATTTACATTNTACCTTTTAGCTCTACTAGTCAATGCATACCTTTTAGCTCTACTAGTCAATGCATACCTTTTAGCTCTACTAGTCAATGCATACCTTTTAGCTCTACTAGTCAATGCATACCTTTTAGCTCTACTAGTCAATGCATACCTTTTAGCTCTACTAGTCAATGCATACCTTTTAGCTCTACTAGTCAATGCATACCTTTTAGCTCTACTAGTCAATGCATACCTTTTAGCTCTACTAGTCAATGCATACCTTTTAGCTCTACTAGTCAATGCATACCTTTTAGCTCTACTAGTCAATGCATACCTTTTAGCTCTACTAGTCAATGCATACCTTTTAGCTCTACTAGTCAATGCATACCTTTTAGCTCTACTAGTCAATGCATACCTTTTAGCTCTACTAGTCAATGCATACCTTTTAGCTCTACTAGTCAATGCATACCTTTTAGCTCTACTAGTCAATGCATACCTTTTAGCTCTACTAGTCAATGCATACCTTTTAGCTCTACTAGTCAATGCATACCTTTTAGCTCTACTAGTCAATGCATACCTTTTAGCTCTACTAGTCAATGCATACCTTTTAGCTCTACTAGTCAATGCATACCTTTTAGCTCTACTAGTCAATGCATACCTTTTAGCTCTACTAGTCAATGCATACCTTTTAGCTCTACTAGTCAATGCATACCTTTTAGCTCTACTAGTCAATGCATACCTTTTAGCTCTACTAGTCAATGCATACCTTTTAGCTCTACTAGTCAATGCATACCTTTTAGCTCTACTAGTCAATGCATACCTTTTAGCTCTACTAGTCAATGCATACCTTTTAGCTCTACTAGTCAATGCATACCTTTTAGCTCTACTAGTCAATGCATACCTTTTAGCTCTACTAGTCAATGCATACCTTTTAGCTCTACTAGTCAATGCATACCTTTTAGCTCTACTAGTCAATGCATACCTTTTAGCTCTACTAGTCAATGCATACCTTTTAGCTCTACTAGTCAATGCATACCTTTTAGCTCTACTAGTCAATGCATACCTTTTAGCTCTACTAGTCAATGCATACCTTTTAGCTCTACTAGTCAATGCATACCTTTTAGCTCTACTAGTCAATGCATACCTTTTAGCTCTACTAGTCAATGCATACCTTTTAGCTCTACTAGTCAATGCATACCTTTTAGCTCTACTAGTCAATGCATACCTTTTAGCTCTACTAGTCAATGCATACCTTTTAGCTCTACTAGTCAATGCATACCTTTTAGCTCTACTAGTCAATGCATACCTTTTAGCTCTACTAGTCAATGCATACCTTTTAGCTCTACTAGTCAATGCATACCTTTTAGCTCTACTAGTCAATGCATACCTTTTAGCTCTACTAGTCAATGCATACCTTTTAGCTCTACTAGTCAATGCATACCTTTTAGCTCTACTAGTCAATGCATACCTTTTAGCTCTACTAGTCAATGCATACCTTTTAGCTCTACTAGTCAATGCATACCTTTTAGCTCTACTAGTCAATGCATACCTTTTAGCTCTACTAGTCAATGCATACCTTTTAGCTCTACTAGTCAATGCATACCTTTTAGCTCTACTAGTCAATGCATACCTTTTAGCTCTACTAGTCAATGCATACCTTTTAGCTCTACTAGTCAATGCATACCTTTTAGCTCTACTAGTCAATGCATACCTTTTAGCTCTACTAGTCAATGCATACCTTTTAGCTCTACTAGTCAATGCATACCTTTTAGCTCTACTAGTCAATGCATACCTTTTAGCTCTACTAGTCAATGCATACCTTTTAGCTCTACTAGTCAATGCATACCTTTTAGCTCTACTAGTCAATGCATACCTTTTAGCTCTACTAGTCAATGCATACCTTTTAGCTCTACTAGTCAATGCATACCTTTTAGCTCTACTAGTCAATGCATACCTTTTAGCTCTACTAGTCAATGCATACCTTTTAGCTCTACTAGTCAATGCATACCTTTTAGCTCTACTAGTCAATGCATACCTTTTAGCTCTACTAGTCAATGCATACCTTTTAGCTCTACTAGTCAATGCATACCTTTTAGCTCTACTAGTCAATGCATACCTTTTAGCTCTACTAGTCAATGCATACCTTTTAGCTCTACTAGTCAATGCATACCTTTTAGCTCTACTAGTCAATGCATACCTTTTAGCTCTACTAGTCAATGCATACCTTTTAGCTCTACTAGTCAATGCATACCTTTTAGCTCTACTAGTCAATGCATACCTTTTAGCTCTACTAGTCAATGCATACCTTTTAGCTCTACTAGTCAATGCATACCTTTTAGCTCTACTAGTCAATGCATACCTTTTAGCTCTACTAGTCAATGCATACCTTTTAGCTCTACTAGTCAATGCATACCTTTTAGCTCTACTAGTCAATGCATACCTTTTAGCTCTACTAGTCAATGCATACCTTTTAGCTCTACTAGTCAATGCATACCTTTTAGCTCTACTAGTCAATGCATACCTTTTAGCTCTACTAGTCAATGCATACCTTTTAGCTCTACTAGTCAATGCATACCTTTTAGCTCTACTAGTCAATGCATACCTTTTAGCTCTACTAGTCAATGCATACCTTTTAGCTCTACTAGTCAATGCATACCTTTTAGCTCTACTAGTCAATGCATACCTTTTAGCTCTACTAGTCAATGCATACCTTTTAGCTCTACTAGTCAATGCATACCTTTTAGCTCTACTAGTCAATGCATACCTTTTAGCTCTACTAGTCAATGCATACCTTTTAGCTCTACTAGTCAATGCATACCTTTTAGCTCTACTAGTCAATGCATACCTTTTAGCTCTACTAGTCAATGCATACCTTTTAGCTCTACTAGTCAATGCATACCTTTTAGCTCTACTAGTCAATGCATACCTTTTAGCTCTACTAGTCAATGCATACCTTTTAGCTCTACTAGTCAATGCATACCTTTTAGCTCTACTAGTCAATGCATACCTTTTAGCTCTACTAGTCAATGCATACCTTTTAGCTCTACTAGTCAATGCATACCTTTTAGCTCTACTAGTCAATGCATACCTTTTAGCTCTACTAGTCAATGCATACCTTTTAGCTCTACTAGTCAATGCATACCTTTTAGCTCTACTAGTCAATGCATACCTTTTAGCTCTACTAGTCAATGCATACCTTTTAGCTCTACTAGTCAATGCATACCTTTTAGCTCTACTAGTCAATGCATACCTTTTAGCTCTACTAGTCAATGCATACCTTTTAGCTCTACTAGTCAATGCATACCTTTTAGCTCTACTAGTCAATGCATACCTTTTAGCTCTACTAGTCAATGCATACCTTTTAGCTCTACTAGTCAATGCATACCTTTTAGCTCTACTAGTCAATGCATACCTTTTAGCTCTACTAGTCAATGCATACCTTTTAGCTCTACTAGTCAATGCATACCTTTTAGCTCTACTAGTCAATGCATACCTTTTAGCTCTACTAGTCAATGCATACCTTTTAGCTCTACT
Source organism: Ladona fulva (assembly GCA_000376725.2). Taxonomy (NCBI): domain Eukaryota; kingdom Metazoa; phylum Arthropoda; class Insecta; order Odonata; family Libellulidae; genus Ladona; species Ladona fulva. Next base: position 364,237 of record KZ308830.1, read on the forward strand.
AGTCAATGCATACCTTTTAGCTCTACTAGTCAATGCATACCTTTTAGCTCTACTAGTCAATGCATACCTTTTAGCTCTACTAGTCAATGCATACCTTTTAGCTCTACTAGTCAATGCATACCTTTTAGCTCTACTAGTCAATGCATACCTTTTAGCTCTACTAGTCAATGCATACCTTTTAGCTCTACTAGTCAATGCATACCTTTTAGCTCTACTAGTCAATGCATACCTTTTAGCTCTACTAGTCAATGCATACCTTTTAGCTCTACTAGTCAATGCATACCTTTTAGCTCTACTAGTCAATGCATACCTTTTAGCTCTACTAGTCAATGCATACCTTTTAGCTCTACTAGTCAATGCATACCTTTTAGCTCTACTAGTCAATGCATACCTTTTAGCTCTACTAGTCAATGCATACCTTTTAGCTCTACTAGTCAATGCATACCTTTTAGCTCTACTAGTCAATGCATACCTTTTAGCTCTACTAGTCAATGCATACCTTTTAGCTCTACTAGTCAATGCATACCTTTTAGCTCTACTAGTCAATGCATACCTTTTAGCTCTACTAGTCAATGCATACCTTTTAGCTCTACTAGTCAATGCATACCTTTTAGCTCTACTAGTCAATGCATACCTTTTAGCTCTACTAGTCAATGCATACCTTTTAGCTCTACTAGTCAATGCATACCTTTTAGCTCTACTAGTCAATGCATACCTTTTAGCTCTACTAGTCAATGCATACCTTTTAGCTCTACTAGTCAATGCATACCTTTTAGCTCTACTAGTCAATGCATACCTTTTAGCTCTACTAGTCAATGCATACCTTTTAGCTCTACTAGTCAATGCATACCTTTTAGCTCTACTAGTCAATGCATACCTTTTAGCTCTACTAGTCAATGCATACCTTTTAGCTCTACTAGTCAATGCATACCTTTTAGCTCTACTAGTCAATGCATACCTTTTAGCTCTACTAGTCAATGCATACCTTTTAGCTCTACTAGTCAATGCATACCTTTTAGCTCTACTAGTCAATGCATACCTTTTAGCTCTACTAGTCAATGCATACCTTTTAGCTCAACTAGTCAATGCATACCTTGCAAATCAATTCTTTCACTGCCCTCTATCAGATGGTTTTCTTTGTACCAAACAACGCGAGGAGTAGGATAGCCTTCAACTTCACATGGAATGGAAATTTTACTGGAAATGTTATATGTAGTTCTAAGAAGGGTGATGTTTGCCTTCGCTGGAACTAAAATAAATAATATATCATTAATTACATATTGAATTTGGTCTTTTCAGAATGTCATTAAATTAATACCTTTGCCAGCACACTCCCCAGAGAAATGCATTAGAAAAGAAAAGACAAATGATTAAATAAAAACATTAGCTTAGATATAAATGAATGTAGGAATAATAGTGACATCTTACGTGTTTATGCAGTATTAGTCTGCTCTCATTTTTCGCGATAGAAAGTTGAGTTTGGAAGGTAGGATATATTATGGAGGGGACTATTTTTACTCTAAACATATCCTGGAATATGTCTTCTGATTAACAATAAGATTTAGTACTTTCCGACTGAAGCACATTTTCTGTGAAAAGATATTACGATGCCGTACCAAATATCAGGATATCCACTACAGCTCTTGCGTCACAACAAATACCTTAGAGTTACTCTCCGATGTAGGTTACCATTCAAAGATCACATTCCTTTAAAAGAGAATGACAAATTTATCCCCGAGGTGATGTCCATCGAGATTCAAAGATATTCTTTGTTTTTCTTTCGACCTAAAGTTGGATACTGTTGCGAGGTTTGGGATCCAAACGATGCAGGGTTGGATTCAGATTTAGAGATGCTCCATCCTAGAGAAGCTCGTTTCGTCATAGGAAATTTCAGGTCTACAGTAGCGTTATGGCCGTGATAAAATCACTCGGGTTGAAAGCGCTCCAGGAGATACGATATATTACCGACGAAAGATTTTTGAAAAAGTCATTGATCCAGAATTATTTGGCAAAGTAATCGACACTAATTCCTGTAATAAAAACGAGCGCAATCTCCGAGAGGCATCGACGAAGCTTTACGAGAAAGTAATTTAAAAAGAGATTGTTACTTCTGGTCGTTCTTTCCGCATAGCATCACATAAGCTAATAGTGCATATTAGTTAAGGTGTTAATACACCCTCTGCCATACGTCACTAGCGGCTTTCTGGGTACATATATAAATCTTTTAAAATCGCAACGCTGCTCAGTTGAATGCAATCCAGAAAAGCTGGACAATGTTCTTGAACTCTTCGCCAGCCAAGTGTGTGTGGTATACTTGCACAGTAAGTATCATAATGCACTGATACGATGAGTCATTTATTGACATGGATACGCGTTAATAAGGCACAGGGGATTAAAGTTAACAATTTTTTTCTAAAATGGTAACTACCAATACCAATTTTCCGCATAAAAAGTCACATTCCATAGGACTAATGTGATAAGAATCCGCTGTACCTCAGAGTAAAATATTTCTTTATCTAATATTGGTGATTTCAGATTTATCTTTATCAACTTAATACAGTGTTTCTAGACGTATAAATAATATACGAACAAATTCCAGAGGAATTGCTGCATCCCTTCTTCCGTCTGACATTTCTCTCTATTACCTTTTGACCTAATAATTAAAGGCAGTGCCTTGATCTCATCCTAACCTTTAACTAAACCAATGTTACCGCGTATACAATGCACAGAATGCACGCTAAACTCCAGTGATCGTCAGTCCGACTGAACCTCCAATTCGAGAAACATGCTGACCTCGTAGAGTCCTCTAGAAAGATTATTTCCTCCAGATGGGCCTTAAGGGGCTCTGAAACAGGGTTCGGAGGGCAAGAGCACTATCAAGAGCCCGATGGGTACCAAACAAGTCCATACAGAAAGCAAAAGAAAAATTCAGGCCGATTTAAAATATACTCTAATGGGGATTATAGCGCTCAAACACTTGCTTCAAAGTGATCGTGATTATTTCAGCAATAAAAAAAGTTAGCATCCTCAATCATAAATCTAAATTAACCCTTCATTAATTATGAAAAACTAAACTACTAAAACAATTATGAGAAACGAGTACTGCACGTGGGTATAACGAAGAGAAGGAATGAGGCTTACTAAGCAAGATTGGGCGGTGTGCGACCTACGCAGAAGAAAGTAGTAAGATATATAATAATAATAATAAATCGCCTTTATTTATGGGCGAGATTGAGACTAATTAGTCTGTTCTTACATCTAACCCTTAGTCATTGTACATAGAAAGAGGTATTGGGAGTTAAACTAAAAAGAAGGCAATAAAAGAAGAAATTACTATATGGGTTTTTTTATATGAGGACACTGATGACGTGGTAGTATCGTGATAACCAAGAACATGACTGAGACCAAAGAGATATACTTTTTTCCTTTATCCCGTACCAGAAACAAATGGAAGACGTTCCATTTCGCAGGATATGACAGCAGTAGAGGTTATATCTCTTGAACACTTCAACTAACCACATCCTTACCTTCCTTCACTTCGACCTCGCTGGTGTTCTGTTGAACAATAACGCTCCATTCGTTCGCTGAGTTCCAATCTTTAAGAGTCAAATCCGTGTTATTGAGCGCTGGAACTTGCAATTCGTCGGCCAACAACACTCTGCTCAAGACGGCGGCTACGGCAAAGCAAATCACCAATACCTTCGCCATGGTTACAAATGTCGAGAATTAGTATCCCTCTGCAAAATCGAAAACGGTCGTGAACATGCAGATCGATCTCAAAGAATGATTCGATTCCCTCGGGCGTACTCACTTTGATAACTGCTAAGAAGCTCCATCCTCCCCTTCTAATAGGAAAATAACCTCTCCTCAAGGCTATCTAAAGGTCGATAATCGAATGTCGATTGATGACGAATATGGATTGCATATCGTTCGCTGGGGGAGGAGGACACCAGAAGGGTATTTCACTGATTCATCGAATGCGTTAATAAAAGGCGAGCATCCCCAGATTTGTTGCCGTGGTCAACTGTTTATAATTAGAAATCAACAGCCATTGATGAAGAATTTCTATAACCGATTAATAATTAACATCAGAGTTGCTCAACTTTAACAGTCGACTTCATTTCAACTGCAAATGTTTGGTTTAATGTTACGAAGCATTGTTGAATTAATTTGGGTTGGTTAATATTTAATATTATATTATTTAATTAACGTCAGTGAAATAGATTTCTTGTATCCTCTTCTCCCATCGAGGGATATGCAATCCGTAATTTCTATCAATCCGTCCAGATTATCGACCTTTGGATAGCCTTGAGCAGAGGTTATTTTGCTATTAGAAGGGGAGTATGGAGCTTCTTTGCAGTTATCAAAGTGAGTACGCCCGAGGGAATCGAATCAGTCTTTTACATCGGTCTGCATGTTCACGACCGTTTTCGAATCTGCAGAGGGATACTAATTCTCGACATTTGATTCCATGGCGAAGGTATTGGTGATTTGCTTTGCCGTAGCCGCCGTCTTGAACACAGTGTTGTTGGCCGACGAATTGCAAGTTCCAGCGCGCAAGAGGAAGTATGCGTTAACACTTTCTGCGGTGAAAAATAAGGACGACGTATGGAACACGGATTTTACTCTTAAAAAATGGAACGCAGCAAGCGAATGGGCAATTATTGTTCAACAGAACGCCAGCGAGGTGGAAATGAGGGAAGGTAATGCAGGGGTTATTTCAAAGATAAAGTGTTCCATAGATATGTTTTCATTGTACACGCTCCCGCTGTCATATCCTGTGAAATGGAACACTTTCCATTTGTTTCTGATAAAGGAAAAAGTATATTTCTTTTGATTTGATCATGTTCGTGGTTATCATGATACTAATACGTCATCAGTGACCTCATCGATGTCATTACTTTCTTAATGATAATAATAATGCTCTTACTATTGCGTTGTCCTTGCGCGGACAGTTCTAACTCAAATCATTCCGGCACATGGAGATAAATATTGGCACACCGTCCACTCCGGCTTAGAAACCCTAAATCCCTCTTCAGAGCTTGTGGTAATTGTTAGTGAAAAGGGAAGAGGAAAATAAAGAAAAGAAAAATATCCGGCACTTCACGAACATGCCCTGTTCGTGCCTTAATCTGTTGGAGAGTTTTTCCCGTATCAATTATAAGAAAAGTAAAATTAGAGCAAAAATTTCACATGATTATATTGAAAATGCTTTTGACATCTCAACAACCTCCTTATAACCAGATATAGATGCAATGGGATCGAGAAAACAGGTTCAGAGTCATGTTAAAAATTTTGTATTTTGTTTGAAAAATGAACGTTGTTTTACTATGTTCATTTGTATTAGGGGTTAAACTGTGAAAAATATTATATTCTATATCCTTCTACACTGTAGGAGAATTACAAAGGTTTTATCTTTGACTAAGATTTCTATGGAACTGGAAGAGTTACCATAATGAACTCCAAATCTGAAACTAACCCAAATTCATTAGGATCCCAAACCTCGCAACATTATTCAACTTTAGGCCGAAAGAAGGAAAAATAAACAATTTATTTTAATCTTGATGGATATCCCCTCAGGATTGTATGAGTCAATCTTTGCATTATATTCGTCTTTCCAATAATATCCGTGACGCACGTGACGTGAGTATGGTGACGCACGAAATCTAGTGTATATCTGATATTTGGTACTACATGTAACACATTTCCACAGAAAATGTGCTTTTGTCGAAAGGTACTTAATCTTTTCCATAATGAGAACAAGACATCTTCTAGGATATATTTAAAGTAAATATAGCCCCTTCCAAAGATTTCCAATATACAACGCCACTTTCTGTCGCATTCCTAGACGACAAATGAGAGTAGAATAAAAGTGTGTGAAATTTAAGGTCCATTTTCATTTAACTATTTGTCATTTTTTCCAAACTTATTTCTTTGGATAAAGATCTCGCAAATGTACTCGCTTGAATGAAGTTCTTAAAAGTCCATCATCAATAGCATATTAATCATTGTTTTATTTCTTTTAGTTCCAGCCAAGGCAAACATCACTCTTCTTAGATCAACCTATCCTATTTCTAGTAAAATTTCTATTCCGTGCCAAGTGGAAGGCTATCTCATTCTCAGTATTCTTTGGTACAAAGACGACCATCAGCTAGAAGATAGCGAAAGATTAGAGCTAAAAGGTATGCATTGACTAGAGTCATTTAATATGTAGATGTATTCCATTGATAGGTATATGAATTTAAATCCAATTGCTTCCCTTACTCACAAGGAACACGTCAGGTTTGTGTAACACGGATTTACACGAAACTTTCAGGACACGTTCCTTGCACCAAAATAACAGACATGTGTCCGGCCGTTCCACTCAATGCGCCTTTGTTTATGCAAAATTTGCAACTGAAAATCGAAGGTAGGCAACCACGCAACACACGTGCATTGCCATAGATATAGCGGAATTTTCCACCTAGAAAAATTTTCATCCCATTTTTTTTTCACAAGCAATTAAATTTTTCTGCTATTTAATTTCATCTTCTTACCTCCCAGACATTCTTTACCTTTCTCGTCAACATTTATTAAAATGTACGTGAGGTAGGTACTCCAGTATATATTGTACTGCTACACGTAGGTTATGGAGTCTCAGCCTTAACTACAAGTGTCTTTGACTTGGCCCTTTTATGNTACATTAATATTTTTAAAAAAATAAATAACTGTGGCGACTGACAATCGTAATAGGTTTTCACAAAACACGTATTATTTCATCCCAGTCCTTAATAAATCCATATTCCAAATATTTGACTCAGCATACACTACTGAAAGGATGGCGAACCTTCCATGGCAAGAGTGCCGTATTTGATATAAGGGACATGTGTGCCATTTGGTGCCAACTCGTAGAGCAAGAATCTGGTATTATCTCTTTTATAACGTCAACGGTACAAATAATGTCTTGCAATTGTCGTATATTACATACATTTATTTACTCTGGTGATTCACTTTCTAATTGGAGAATACATAAAAAGGATAGTGCCGCTAGATTTCCGCGTGCCGCAAAAACTCCAGAGTGCCCCTGGCGTGCCGCGTGCGTGCCATAGGTTCGCCATCCATGTATACTGTGTTATCGTGAGTGTTCCTGGCCAAGCTACCTATAAAGTGGGATTACCATTCTTTTTCAAAGCACTCAGGGCAAAGTCTTCCAAACTTACTTTTAATAAATAAATAAATAAAGAATGATTCCTACTCGTGTTTTCACACTTGAAATGAGTCCTTTTGAAGGAGATGGCTTTCAAAAACACTTTCACAGGATTTGATGACAAAAACTCACTTAGCAAGTGTCAATGGACGTTTTTTTTGCGACACTGGGATAAGGAAGGGTACTTTATTTCCTCTTGTTATATCCTCTGGGAGAACTTCCTATAGATATCAAGATGTGGACCATGCAATGGCAACTGTCCATCGAGAGTACAAGAGCGACAGCAAATCATGGCATAGTACTTGTGCGTACAGTAACGCGACTTCACAATCAAATCACAGTCGGCATAGAATTCATGGTCATTGCAGTCTGGATGTCCATGGATGCCTGTTGACGATAAAGACGCTGTATTAAATTAGGTATTTCACCTAAATCTGCTTCAGGATCGGCATATATTTCCAATCAAGATGGTGCTGCAAGGAAGACCTATTGTTATAATGCAATTGATCTTCTTTCCTCTAATTATGTGATAAAAATTTCGTCCATACACTTTTGAATAGACATATACTTCTATGCAGTCAAAATTTACTTGCAAACGTTCATAAATTCCACAAATTCGTTAGGCAATGCATACGAAATAAATTTTCTCTGTAATTATTTAATATTACACTTAGCACATCGAGTGCAAGAAACATATAGGACATTTATACTAAATAATATGAAGCTGTGATTGGGTAATTATAATTAATTGCTTATTCATCAATTTCAAGATGGGATATTATGGAGAAAATTACTTAAGAAAGTTCGGTGATAACGTAATAGCGTTATCTACATTCAATTAGTGATGATTTATGTTATATCAAATCCCTTTTTTGTGCGAAAATAAGGAAAGACGATCTCATGCTCCAAATTCTCAGTGTAATCGATCAATTGTCATGCTCGATTCTCCTTTGGACTACTTTCGGATTCGATAGACCGAAATAGTACAGACCTGGACTTATGTTAGATGTGTTCTACTACAATGATCTGGAATTAAAATTTTGGGACCATTTTGGACATCGTTCGAAAGAGCCGTTCTTTGAAAATTGAAAATGATATTTATATGAAGTGCCATACTCGATCTTAGTCGGTGTAAATCCGACAAAAACACGGTTTTGAATCATTACAATCATAAATAGAAATATACGGAATTACCTTTAATTTATGAATGAATTAATAGCAAGGAAAGTAAACTGTTAATAGTACTTCGATGGCTGAGGTTCTATTGTATTCCTTTGATTAGGAATTACCTTTAATTTATGAATGAATTACCTTTAATTTATGAATGAATTAATTGCAAGGAAAGGAAACTGTTAATAGTACTTCGATGGCTGAGGTTCTATTGTATTCCTTCACATGGAATCAAACCCAGGACCGCTTTCGCGAATGACGAACGCGCTGCCCACTCGACTCTCAGGGGGCAAGGACAGTGGATAATAATTTTTACAAACTCTTAGTTTCTCGCAGTAAGATCTGTTCATTAGTAACTAAAGAAGAAGATTAAATTATAGGAATCAAAGATATATCATATGTAATCTCTTCAACCACTCAATCTTAGAATCCGAAAAATTTCAACTGATGATTTAGGTGCCCTTACCTTCAAATAAAATTTCTATAGAACTGGAAGAGTTACCGTAAGCATTTCTTGCTTCACATCTATAAGTTCCAGAGTCAGATGTGTTAGCTCTTTGTATGATCAGCTGATGTGGATCTGTGTAAAGAGGCAATTAGGTTTAAATTCATTTCTCAACGCAACACATTTTCATATTAAATGACTATTCAATGCATACCTTTTAGCTCTACTAGTCAATGCATACCTTTTAGATCTACTAGTCAACGCATACCTTTTAGCTCTACTAGTCAATGCATACCTTTTAGCTCTACTAGTCAATGCATACCTTGCAAATCAATTCTTTCACTGCCCTCTATCAGATGGTTTTCTTTGTACCAAACAACGCGAGGAGTAGGATAGCCTTCAACTTCACATGGAATGGAAATTTTACTGGAAATGTTATATGTAGTTCTAAGAAGGGTGATGTTTGCCTTCGCTGGAACTAAAATAAATAATATATCATTAATTACATATTGAATTTGGTCTTTTCAGAATGTCATTAAATTAATACCTTTGCCAGCACACTCCCCAGAGAAATGCATTAGAAAAGAAAAGACAAATGATTAAATAAAAACATTAGCTTAGATATAAATGAATGTAGGAATAATAGTGACATCTTACGTGTTTATGCAGTATTAGTCTGCTCTCATTTTTCGCGATAGAAAGTTGAGTTTGGAAGGTAGGATATATTATGGAGGGGACTATTTTTACTCTAAACATATCCTGGAATATGTCTTCTGATTAACAATAAGATTTAGTACTTTCCGACTGAAGCACATTTTCTGTGAAAAGATATTACGATGCCGTACCAAATATCAGGATATCCACTACAGCTCTTGCGTCACAACAAATACCTTAGAGTTACTCTCCGATGTAGGTTACCATTCAAAGATCACATTCCTTTAAAAGAGAATGACAAATTTATCCCCGAGGTGATGTCCATCGAGATTCAAAGATATTCTTTGTTTTTCTTTCGACCTAAAGTTGGATACTGTTGCGAGGTTTGGGATCCAAACGATGCAGGGTTGGATTCAGATTTAGAGATGCTCCATCCTAGAGAAGCTCGTTTCGTCATAGGAAATTTCAGGTCTACAGTAGCGTTATGGCCGTGATAAAATCACTCGGGTTGAAAGCGCTCCAGGAGATACGATATATTACCGACGAAAGATTTTTGAAAAAGTCATTGATCCAGAATTATTTGGCAAAGTAATCGACACTAATTCCTGTAATAAAAACGAGCGCAATCTCCGAGAGGCATCGACGAAGCTTTACGAGAAAGTAATTTAAAAAGAGATTGTTACTTCTGGTCGTTCTTTCCGCATAGCATCACATAAGCTAATAGTGCATATTAGTTAAGGTGTTAATACACCCTCTGCCATACGTCACTAGCGGCTTTCTGGGTACATATATAAATCTTTTAAAATCGCAACGCTGCTCAGTTGAATGCAATCCAGAAAAGCTGGACAATGTTCTTGAACTCTTCGCCAGCCAAGTGTGTGTGGTATACTTGCACAGTAAGTATCATAATGCACTGATACGATGAGTCATTTATTGACATGGATACGCGTTAATAAGGCACAGGGGATTAAAGTTAACAATTTTTTTCTAAAATGGTAACTACCAATACCAATTTTCCGCATAAAAAGTCACATTCCATAGGACTAATGTGATAAGAATCCGCTGTACCTCAGAGTAAAATATTTCTTTATCTAATATTGGTGATTTCAGATTTATCTTTATCAACTTAATACAGTGTTTCTAGACGTATAAATAATATACGAACAAATTCCAGAGGAATTGCTGCATCCCTTCTTCCGTCTGACATTTCTCTCTATTACCTTTTGACCTAATAATTAAAGGCAGTGCCTTGATCTCATCCTAACCTTTAACTAAACCAATGTTACCGCGTATACAATGCACAGAATGCACGCTAAACTCCAGTGATCGTCAGTCCGACTGAACCTCCAATTCGAGAAACATGCTGACCTCGTAGAGTCCTCTAGAAAGATTATTTCCTCCAGATGGGCCTTAAGGGGCTCTGAAACAGGGTTCGGAGGGCAAGAGCACTATCAAGAGCCCGATGGGTACCAAACAAGTCCATACAGAAAGCAAAAGAAAAATTCAGGCCGATTTAAAATATACTCTAATGGGGATTATAGCGCTCAAACACTTGCTTCAAAGTGATCGTGATTATTTCAGCAATAAAAAAAGTTAGCATCCTCAATCATAAATCTAAATTAACCCTTCATTAATTATGAAAAACTAAACTACTAAAACAATTATGAGAAACGAGTACTGCACGTGGGTATAACGAAGAGAAGGAATGAGGCTTACTAAGCAAGATTGGGCGGTGTGCGACCTACGCAGAAGAAAGTAGTAAGATATATAATAATAATAATAAATCGCCTTTATTTATGGGCGAGATTGAGACTAATTAGTCTGTTCTTACATCTAACCCTTAGTCATTGTACATAGAAAGAGGTATTGGGAGTTAAACTAAAAAGAAGGCAATAAAAGAAGAAATTACTATATGGGTTTTTTTATATGAGGACACTGATGACGTGGTAGTATCGTGATAACCAAGAACATGACTGAGACCAAAGAGATATACTTTTTTCCTTTATCCCGTACCAGAAACAAATGGAAGACGTTCCATTTCGCAGGATATGACAGCAGTAGAGGTTATATCTCTTGAACACTTCAACTAACCACATCCTTACCTTCCTTCACTTCGACCTCGCTGGTGTTCTGTTGAACAATAACGCTCCATTCGTTCGCTGAGTTCCAATCTTTAAGAGTCAAATCCGTGTTATTGAGCGCTGGAACTTGCAATTCGTCGGCCAACAACACTCTGCTCAAGACGGCGGCTACGGCAAAGCAAATCACCAATACCTTCGCCATGGTTACAAATGTCGAGAATTAGTATCCCTCTGCAAAATCGAAAACGGTCGTGAACATGCAGATCGATCTCAAAGAATGATTCGATTCCCTCGGGCGTACTCACTTTGATAACTGCTAAGAAGCTCCATCCTCCCCTTCTAATAGGAAAATAACCTCTCCTCAAGGCTATCTAAAGGTCGATAATCGAATGTCGATTGATGACGAATATGGATTGCATATCGTTCGCTGGGGGAGGAGGACACCAGAAGGGTATTTCACTGATTCATCGAATGCGTTAATAAAAGGCGAGCATCCCCAGATTTGTTGCCGTGGTCAACTGTTTATAATTAGAAATCAACAGCCATTGATGAAGAATTTCTATAACCGATTAATAATTAACATCAGAGTTGCTCAACTTTAACAGTCGACTTCATTTCAACTGCAAATGTTTGGTTTAATGTTACGAAGCATTGTTGAATTAATTTGGGTTGGTTAATATTTAATATTATATTATTTAATTAACGTCAGTGAAATAGATTTCTTGTATCCTCTTCTCCCATCGAGGGATATGCAATCCGTAATTTCTATCAATCCGTCCAGATTATCGACCTTTGGATAGCCTTGAGCAGAGGTTATTTTGCTATTAGAAGGGGAGTATGGAGCTTCTTTGCAGTTATCAAAGTGAGTACGCCCGAGGGAATCGAATCAGTCTTTTACATCGGTCTGCATGTTCACGACCGTTTTCGAATCTGCAGAGGGATACTAATTCTCGACATTTGATTCCATGGCGAAGGTATTGGTGATTTGCTTTGCCGTAGCCGCCGTCTTGAACACAGTGTTGTTGGCCGACGAATTGCAAGTTCCAGCGCGCAAGAGGAAGTATGCGTTAACACTTTCTGCGGTGAAAAATAAGGACGACGTATGGAACACGGATTTTACTCTTAAAAAATGGAACGCAGCAAGCGAATGGGCAATTATTGTTCAACAGAACGCCAGCGAGGTGGAAATGAGGGAAGGTAATGCAGGGGTTATTTCAAAGATAAAGTGTTCCATAGATATGTTTTCATTGTACACGCTCCCGCTGTCATATCCTGTGAAATGGAACACTTTCCATTTGTTTCTGATAAAGGAAAAAGTATATTTCTTTTGATTTGATCATGTTCGTGGTTATCATGATACTAATACGTCATCAGTGACCTCATCGATGTCATTACTTTCTTAATGATAATAATAATGCTCTTACTATTGCGTTGTCCTTGCGCGGACAGTTCTAACTCAAATCATTCCGGCACATGGAGATAAATATTGGCACACCGTCCACTCCGGCTTAGAAACCCTAAATCCCTCTTCAGAGCTTGTGGTAATTGTTAGTGAAAAGGGAAGAGGAAAATAAAGAAAAGAAAAATATCCGGCACTTCACGAACATGCCCTGTTCGTGCCTTAATCTGTTGGAGAGTTTTTCCCGTATCAATTATAAGAAAAGTAAAATTAGAGCAAAAATTTCACATGATTATATTGAAAATGCTTTTGACATCTCAACAACCTCCTTATAACCAGATATAGATGCAATGGGATCGAGAAAACAGGTTCAGAGTCATGTTAAAAATTTTGTATTTTGTTTGAAAAATGAACGTTGTTTTACTATGTTCATTTGTATTAGGGGTTAAACTGTGAAAAATATTATATTCTATATCCTTCTACACTGTAGGAGAATTACAAAGGTTTTATCTTTGACTAAGATTTCTATGGAACTGGAAGAGTTACCATAATGAACTCCAAATCTGAAACTAACCCAAATTCATTAGGATCCCAAACCTCGCAACATTATTCAACTTTAGGCCGAAAGAAGGAAAAATAAACAATTTATTTTAATCTTGATGGATATCCCCTCAGGATTGTATGAGTCAATCTTTGCATTATATTCGTCTTTCCAATAATATCCGTGACGCACGTGACGTGAGTATGGTGACGCACGAAATCTAGTGTATATCTGATATTTGGTACTACATGTAACACATTTCCACAGAAAATGTGCTTTTGTCGAAAGGTACTTAATCTTTTCCATAATGAGAACAAGACATCTTCTAGGATATATTTAAAGTAAATATAGCCCCTTCCAAAGATTTCCAATATACAACGCCACTTTCTGTCGCATTCCTAGACGACAAATGAGAGTAGAATAAAAGTGTGTGAAATTTAAGGTCCATTTTCATTTAACTATTTGTCATTTTTTCCAAACTTATTTCTTTGGATAAAGATCTCGCAAATGTACTCGCTTGAATGAAGTTCTTAAAAGTCCATCATCAATAGCATATTAATCATTGTTTTATTTCTTTTAGTTCCAGCCAAGGCAAACATCACTCTTCTTAGATCAACCTATCCTATTTCTAGTAAAATTTCTATTCCGTGCCAAGTGGAAGGCTATCTCATTCTCAGTATTCTTTGGTACAAAGACGACCATCAGCTAGAAGATAGCGAAAGATTAGAGCTAAAAGGTATGCATTGACTAGAGTCATTTAATATGTAGATGTATTCCATTGATAGGTATATGAATTTAAATCCAATTGCTTCCCTTACTCACAAGGAACACGTCAGGTTTGTGTAACACGGATTTACACGAAACTTTCAGGACACGTTCCTTGCACCAAAATAACAGACATGTGTCCGGCCGTTCCACTCAATGCGCCTTTGTTTATGCAAAATTTGCAACTGAAAATCGAAGGTAGGCAACCACGCAACACACGTGCATTGCCATAGATATAGCGGAATTTTCCACCTAGAAAAATTTTCATCCCATTTTTTTTTCACAAGCAATTAAATTTTTCTGCTATTTAATTTCATCTTCTTACCTCCCAGACATTCTTTACCTTTCTCGTCAACATTTATTAAAATGTACGTGAGGTAGGTACTCCAGTATATATTGTACTGCTACACGTAGGTTATGGAGTCTCAGCCTTAACTACAAGTGTCTTTGACTTGGCCCTTTTATGTGGTATCAGTACCGACCCCGAAGAAAACTGAGACGTCGATCATAGCTATCATAGCTTCGATCCCAGAAGGCCCAAATACTCATTTTTTTCCATAAAGTGTGCTTTGTGTGGATTACAGAGAATTTATTTTGAGCACTTCCCAGTCCCAGAGCACTCCTAGCCAAGATTTTCGTCAAGACTTTATAGACCACACTTAACAGAGCTATGCCACGGTAGTTCTCACATTTGGCCTTATTCTTCTTCTTATGAATTAGGCAAATAATAGCCAGGCCCCATTCCTCAGGCATCTTCAGATTCCCATATTTCCTCTATCAGTTGGTGAATGAGAAGCGTAAGCTGTTCTCCTCCATATTTAATAACTTCTGCTGAAATATTATCACTTCCTGGGGCTTTATTATTTTTTAGAGATTTTATCACTGCCTTTACTTCTCCTATAGATGGAACCAATACAGGTCTGGTTGTGACTCTAGCCACTGTTGTCCGCAATCCTCTTCCGCTGTCTCTGGTGTCAGGTCATCTGCAGTAACATTCAAGACTCCACTAAAATATTCAGCCCACCATCCTAGGATTTGTTCTTTTGCATCAATCATATTTCCTTCCTTATCTCTACAAAATATTGCCCATGGTTATATATTGGTGTAAAACTTCCTCACTTCCTGGGTGTTGTGTTGCTCTTCTAGTTCAGTTATCCATTCCTCCTCCCAAAATCTCTTTTTTCTTCTACATAGCTTGTCAGCCTCCTTTCTCTTTTGTCTGAGTTGCTCAACATTTGTTCTTGTTTTCCTTTCAGTCATTTTCCTCCTTGCCTCATTACTCTTCTTAATTATTTCTCTACATTCTTCATTAAACCATCCTTGTCTTTTTTCCCTATCTTTTACCCCGAGGACTTCATCTGCTGTTTCTTGTAATACGTTGTTTATTATATTCCACTTTCCTTCAACACTTTCTCTCTTCCAGTTCACTTGATAAGTTTCCAGCTCAGCTTCATACTGTTGGGCGGTAGTCTTTTCCTTTAGTTTTGTGGCATTGTATCTCCTAGGTGCTTTCTCTTTCCCAGTGGATCTGTAAATTGCAATATGCTGTCTGTATTTCACTCGAACCAAGTAATAGTCTGAGTCACAGTCAGGTCCTCTGCGGCTATCTATCTTAAGTATATCAGATGCATGTCTCCTATCAATTATGACGAGGTCTATTTGGTTAAAAGTAACTCCATCTGGCGAGCACCCGTTGCCTTTCTTATGTTTTTTCGTTGGAACCACGTACTTTTTACCACCATCAAATTTCTCATAGCAAAGTCAATCATTCTTTGTCCATTATCATTTGTTATGTCATGAAGACTTTTCTTTTCGATGGTTTCTCTATATGCTTCCTCTTTACCAACCTTTGCATTGAAGTCCCCTAAAACTATTTTCACATCTTCTCTTGGGAAGCTATACATTTCATTTTCTAACTGTCCATAGAATGAATCCTTCTCCTCCTCCTCTGTATCCTCTGTTGGTGGGTATACACATATAAATGTAACATTGAAACAAGAAATGGGCCTTCATCCTTAAAGTAAATATTCTTTCATTTATAGGCTTAAAATTCAGTACTGCTGCCTTATATTTATTGTCCAATAAGAAAATACTTGCCACTTTAATTTGCTGTTGATATTGTACGTAAATTAAAGGAGTAATATTAAAAATGTTCATCAAATTTTGTATTCTATTTGATTTTAAGAAAAATATGATCTCCAGACCATCGACGAATGGACTTTCCGCTGAGCCCCCCGAACCTTCCCCCGCCCGACACATTCGTACCAACAGAAAAATATTATTTTTCACCTTTTTTAACCCAACCTTTTTCATTTTTGCAAATGCAACCCTTTTTCAGCATATGCATTTCATTGAAGATTACAATCTTTGAACTTTTACTTAAACCGGAAACCGATCTTTCTTAACGAGGAGATTTTGGAGACGACATCGACGAAATTTTATTAATTCGGCACCCGAAATATCAAGACCATACATCGAAATGGAACGGAAATAACAGTTTAATTTTCCCAGAGTAAAAAGGGTACCCGATCCGGAATATCAAAATTCTTAAACGTTAACCGAAACAGAATATTATAATTATATTATATATAAATTGTGTATTTCGTTCCGAATTTCGGTGTCTGAGAAATATTCTTTAATTAAAATGCTTTACTGTAATTGATGAAGCCATAAAAAAATTCCTAACGGCAGCTTGCAACTGACTACATGGGTTAAGGAGTACATACTTTTAGTCTGTATATAAAGATACAAAACTTTGACGAGAAGGTGTACAATTACTTCCTTCTGAAGGTCTGACCCTTGCATTCATCTGGCTCTCCAATGTATTTTTTTTTTCATTTTAAATAAACCTGTCATAATGATTCAATGTTAACTTTCTTTTTTTATACATATTTTGCATTTTGTATGATATTCTGGTGGTACTTTTCTTGTTATATTTGCTTTTTGTTTTTTGATATTCCGTTACAATATGTATTTTTGTTTCATGTTCTTGATGCTTTTGTAGACAAAGCATTAACAAATATCTCCAACCTCCCTATCCTCAAATCTTTCCCAAAAGACCTATAAGCGATAAATTTTATCATATTTTTCGCGATTTCGAATCGAGTAAGATATTAAAAGATAGAGAAAAAACAGAATCTCTATTAAATTTTATTTTTATGGTTTCCTGATATTGTTCAGCCATTTTTTCCATTAAAGTGTTAGAAAGAAGACGAGAATGAAATTAGAGTAACGGTACAAAAACTAAAGTAGTCGTGCACTTCTTATAGAAGTATCTTGCACCATATATAAATATATGTACAGCGGAGATTAATGTAATGTATGTCTACTCTTGAGAAATTTCCAATAAGATTGTAGTACCATGAATTACATATGGAATCATGCGTCTTTGCTATTAGTAAATCCTTCGTTTTAAGCATGAAACTTGAAACTAATAATTGTCTGTCCAACATCATGAAGACACAATGGATTTCTTATGGCCCCGTGCATTTCTTATGGGAGATCGGCGCGCGATGTTGCCAGTTTTGGACAGTTGGCAAAAATTAATTTTTAATACTTTTATCACACAGCAAAAGTAATTCCGCACAGCATGGTGCAATTTAATCAATGTTAAATAATATCGTAATCGAAGGAAAAATAGGAAAGTGATACTTTCGAAAAAATCGGGAATAAGTTGCGGTTTTCTTTGAACCGATATATTTAGGTCTACCTTTCAAGAAACACGGTCTTTCTTTGTATCACTATCTGTCTCATTTTATTCACATTCCACCAATGCTATTACTTTTCCTGTTAAAAATTTTGGAGACAAATGCTGTAGCGAAATCTTTGGGAGTGCCGAGAATTTTCGGCAAAATGCATTGAGAAATGTAGTCGCTAGCTACTTTTCGTTATTTATACGTAGGAAAAAACTTGAAGCGAGAAAGTTTATGAGAAAACACTGAATTTATTTTCTCTGGAAGTTTTAATCCTGTAACTTTATTGATAACCTTAAAAAACGAATTTATATTTCGAAGGTTACGCAGACCTCGGCGCGCGCGCCA
>KZ308830.1:390580-435782 GCA_000376725.2 Ladona fulva
ATATATTTCTTACCATTATTTATAATATTTATTCTACTGTTTTCAATTCATGAAAGCCTACTTTACGTAAATTTCTTATAAAAATTATAAGAACTAATTATCCTCGTGCACTTATATGGGATAATTCATGAAATCAACATTCAGCAATGGCCTTAGTCTTCAAAGGGATGGGTTGTTTATTTCCCAAATATTTTACGAATTTTCCGTGTATTTAATCAAAGTTCTCGCAATTTCGAATTTATATGAATGATTCACAACTAAAATAAGATTCTATGATTATTTTCCTTTCTTGTGACACTTGTCTCAATATCGTAGGACCATTGTTTCTAATTTAATTTTGTAAAAGAAACGACCTCTGCAAGTCATGAAAACGTAATTTACGTATATCTCTTATGGAAACGTATTTTGTGCTCCTGGGTTCGAACCCAGGCCTTTACAGAGATTAAACCGTTTTCCTGAGGGGTTTCAGCATCGTAGAAACAATGCAGTTTGTTTCAGATCTCTAAGTCGAGCCGTTTCTGAGATAAATAGGGGGACGGACGGACAGACATTTGCTTTTTAAATATATGATTAATGAGATAACCGTTTTCCAATTCACCCACAAACGCAAATAAACTTTGGAATATTTTTGCGATGGAGATAATGTCATAGAAACCAAAATTTTATTGCTAGCAACGTAAATGGCGCAGTGACAGTCACCGGCTCTCTTCTAGCATTAAATTTTACATTCTTATTGAAGCGTTTCATCTAAATGTAGCTTTTATTTAGCATCACTTTCAGGTAGCTTTTGGAAGAAAAACTTGTGAGATTAAATGGAAGATAATGCTAGTATATGGCATCAGTTATTTGAATGTGAGCTTTAAATTTCATTAATTTTTTTTTCAAATCACTGGTACACATGATCCTCCATTACCACAATTAGGGAATGAACATCGTCATAGATACCAGATTTAGATTACTTTTCGGGTTCGAGATTTTTTTCGGAACGGTTTCCGTTTACACTCCAACAAACATACCGGATTTTCCGATTCAAGTTTCCGGTTCCATAACCTCGATCGATATATAACCATAATTCAGTGTAAAGATCTTTTGCCCACAGCGTTTCACCAATGGACGTTTCAAGCAAGAGATAGTTCACCCAAGCAAAATTCACCCACGGTCTCTTCCATCAAGACATTTCGTCCAAGACCATCCACCCATGGGTTTTTAACGCAAAGCCGGTTCGTCCTAGAGATACCTAACCCTGAGGATATTTTGACCAAAATTCCAAATGTTATTTCAAGAAAATGTTTTGGTTGAGCGGCCCAGTTGTTATGTTAATCTGTTGTTATACAGATTTATACGGGCGATAATGAAAGAGCCTTTCTTATGAAGGGCTTCCCAAATGGTATGTCTTCAAATAATTGAAAGATAAAAAGCATGTAATTATCTGAAATAATTTTACTTCACTGATATCTGAACCAATTTGATAGGCGGAGGTGAAAATACCCTAAATCACATGGAGGTTCCAAAAAATATTTCATAAATGGTCGAAAAAAGTAATCATTTTGAGAAAAAATCCATTGTGTGAAATGCCCATTGAATCGAACCGTGATATTTTTCGCTCCGGGCTGACAAAAAACGGATTTCGGTTCAAATCCAGTTTTCCTATATCTGTTGACTCCGTACAGTTAATTTTTTACCGCTCCAAACATTCAAATATTACACCTTTATAAAAGTTATTAAATAATTAATAGCATTTTTAAACGATAAGTGGGTCATTGATTTTTTAACACTTTCTTTCTTCGAATCCAAAATTTTTTGTCTCGTATTTACCTTTTAGTTTCGGCTTGACACTTCCTCCTTTCTCAGGCGTGCTTTCACTCGAAAATCCGGCGATGAATATGGCTAATAAGATGGGATAGTAGAGGTACACCCTTGCCATTTTCCTAGGACCTCCTGGAGATACCAATGAGGGATCCTTTATCCTTCACGAGCAGTGTTGATGAACTGAGAATATTCACCCCAGGTCCATTTCTTAGACATTAGTTTGTCAAATAATATTCCGTAAGATTCTTTTGGAAATAGATAACCTTTGACCCGGACTGACACAGATAGGATGATCGAGCGACGAAAATAAGTGCCGAAAAGTACAGCATTTGGAGTAGGAAAACGGCGTCTTTGAATGTTTCATATTTCACTTATACTTTTCCAGAGTTTCTCCGACTACTTAGTCCACACATTTACATTAATGACCCTTTCTTCAAAACCACGCAATCGATTCTAACCAAATTTCGCGCACCTGATTTTTGCAACGCGTAAAATAAGGCCGTTGAGGTTTCATAGACGCGACAAGCCCAGCCCTGACTCCGAAACGTTCGGAACGGCTTCCTTAGCAACAGAATTAACTTCGTTTTCATCTCTTGCGAGCATTACGTCTTTCACAGAATAAAATTAAAAATAATGATCCTACTTAAGCAAAACACGTGCAAAAAGAAGGGAAAATTTAATCAGTTGGTTGTTTAGGTCGTAGAATATCGTTTTCGATTCGAAATGAGAGGATTCCGTTCAAATAAACGAGAATTTTGTTATGTGCTGTGGTTATAGCGACCCGTTTCCTTGACCACAAAGGCGATCGGTATAGCCAAGCAAACATATTTACCCGTAAGGTTACAAAAGGAATAGCCGTGAATAAAAAGTAATTGGAAGAGGGTATTAGTGTTTTGGAGGAGGAGGCAATGTGATTATAGCATTTGCTATTACGGTGAATAGTTCGCTGAGAAAAACTTAATGCCTCCGATAAGCCATGTGGGCTGTGCGTTCACCTTTGGTAGAAGCGATCCTGGGTTCGATTCCCGGAGAGATCCTATGTGCTAAATGAACTTAGTTTTCGTAGCAGTTTTAACAATACTACCACTATGAGGATAACTTAGGAACGTGTATGGGTTGTTTTAATGGTAACGGTTTTTTTTCGCCCATATACTCGCATTGTAAGTTCCTTTCTCCTTTATTAAAACGGCGATCATTTTCTTATTATTTATACAAATAATAGCACAAATCAGATATACATTAAATCAGTATAGAGTTACTGATCAACTTACTTGGTTAATAAGAAGTAGATACATATATAAACCCATTAAGAGCCGGGATTCCAACATGATGTTCATTTGCAAAATATAGATTGTTCCCATTTTCTTGATGGGTGATTAGAAGGGCATCGTATGGATTTAAACTTAACCGTTAAAATCTTAATAATTTAAATTTAATATTAATACAGTTACTGCCTTAATCTCGGAGAATTTTAGTGGCAGGTTCGACTTATCTAAGGATCCAATAATGACTTTTAATGATCATTCAACAACACAGACATTGAAGATTCGCTGCCAGATTGATACTGAAGGCGATCACGTGAGTCACAATGAGTCACGCTGAAATTATGCACAATTTAGGCCCTCTGGCGTCAAAGTTTGTTAACGCTCTGCGTCTATTTTTATTTTATGGTTAGTATACATAATGAATAAACACTTGAATGAAAATTCTTATTATTTAACTTCCTAATTAGATTGAGAATAGAGTAGAGCGTCTCTTAGGTGATACACTTTGGGTGTAATACTTCGGGTGATTCGTCTTTGAATAAAACGTCTCTTGGGCGAAACGTCTTAAAATGATACGTCTTTTCGGTTCAAATGTCCTTGGGTGAAACGAATCTTGTTTTAAACTCTTGGATTGAAACGCCATTGGGCGAAACGTCTCTTGGGTGAAAAGACTTTGGATGAAACATCACAGGGAGAAACGTATATTTGGTGAAACGCACTGGGCATATAGCTCAATAACCAGGGAATAGTTCAATTCATATACTTGTGCGTTCATGCATGTGGTCATCACACTTTCGGCTCTTGCATCATTCGACAACAATCGCCTCGTCACCTAGAGGCGTGCTTTGTTTCGCTTAACGATCGCCGGCTAGAGACAACACCCAGAATGGCCGACAAAGGAGACCGCGAAAAGAAACTTATCTGGGGATGGAAATAAAAATTAAACTATTTGTTTTCTCTTCAAGCAGTACTGAAGTCCCCTGCGATCGGCAGATCACAATCTGGGGCCGTTCAATTAGTATTAAATCGAAACCCATTTGGCGGCCGAGGAAGCACTCTCCAAATGGGAAAAAAATCTCTACAGATAGATTTGCTATCTTCCGATTAGATAAACCGATTGAGAAGGCTTTCCACCTGGAGGCATTCAGCGAACGGACGCTGGTGCTTGCTATTCCGTCGACAGCAATTCGAAAGGTAAGTTTCGCTTTTTTATTGCATCTCATAAAAAAATAGGGATTTAATGAATGGCAGTGATGGGTTAATTAAAACAACAGTGGGCAACATCCTGTATTACATATAACTCCAAAAGTAAACTTCTTTTTCGTTCTTTTATCGTTGTTTGAAAGAGAAAATGTATCTTTCATTCTTGCTCGTGACTGTGAAAACATGAATACAAGTGAGGTATGAGTGATGACGAAAAACGTCATCCATTTCAGTGCTTCCTTATTCAACTCTCCGAATTTTGTCATTCTTATGACATTTTTTCGTTTCATTAACGGGGACGTTTTTCCTTTCCTAGCGTCCTAGCTCAATTGATGAAAGGAAAGACAAACCACCTCACTCCTCACCTAACCTGGTAAGCCTCATCTCCTCCCCAGTGCTTCTAGTAGTTGATTGCGGGTTGAATGAGGTACAAACAGGACTTCGGACTGCATACTATACAAAGTTCTTGATCGTTTTTTTTTAACGAATGTAACCCATTCTAAAACAATCTTCGCTATCTGAATTGTTCTTTATCGGAAATTGAGTTACCGAAGATTTTCATTGGAATTTGATTAAGTTTATCCGGACAAATAAATTGAATTACGTGTTTTTTGCGAGGTTAGTAATAATTATATGCGTGAACTATTTTTTGTCGAATTTCATTTAATCTAATACATTTTGTGTTTAAGATATAAAATACTATCAACACAAATTACAATCTTCTCTCCGGGATCAGTTAACAGTACTCCGCAGAGATTCCAAGGCCTACGCGCATTAAACTGATTTGGGGGTCATTCCTGTTCCGCTAATCTAACATCCACTTCTTCAAAGGATCTTGAATATGTAGTTGTCGCCACTGCTCCTTTTTCGTCATACCCCTTTTCTTTTTTTTATTTTGACGGCTGTTTTGAAGTATTTCGCGTCCCTTCCTCCTGAGACTGTTCCTGTAGTTACTCTTAATTCGATGTGTTGGTTCAATTGTTGCAAATTGTTCAATTGTTGCAAATTCTTCGATCATTTCCGATTGGTCAATTGTTACCGACTGATCCATTCGGATCTATCCGAATTGAACAATCCTTAACAATAGAAGAATCATCCGGATCCGCAACAATGGAACAATCATTCGGATTCGGATGATTGTTCCATTGTTGCGGATTGTTCAATTTTTACCGGTTTTGGCTGTCCAATTCCATGAAAACCATTTTTCCAATTCGGTGAGCAAAATAGAAACGACTAAGAGTAAAAAAATCGAGATAAATTACTTAAAAGGTATTGCCTCTAAAATACTTTCTGAAATATGAAGGAAATGAAAATAGGAATGTTATCGATGTAAGCTGACTACACTCCAAGAACTCCATCATTGACCCAAATGAGAAATATGAGGTTTCTCACATGATTATTCATTCTGAAATGACATATTTTGCTCTCCATCTGGTTCAGTGCCGGCAAAGCTCAATCTGTCAGCTAGTTAATCGCAAACGGAATAAAATTTATCATTCATGTATGCATCTGAGACTCGACCCTGCCCGTCTCAATTTTCCAGTGAGACTGGATAGATTTTCGTTAGGAGAATTAGTGGGTGACGCGTTCGCCTTTGATAAAAATGGTCGCGGGTTCGATTCCCGGCGGGGGCCCACATCAAGAAAGGTGCAAAACGACCTCAGCTGTCGAAGTACTGTGCATACTCGTGTATAGGTTGACCCCCAAATTTTTACTTAAAATGTCCATTTTTTACTTATCTCGTGTAAAAGTCGACCCTAGCTTTTATCGTAAATATTCAATGCTGCAAAGCTACTTCTAGCGGAATAATTTTAATTATAACGTTTGGACTTTTAAAAAGTACATTTTTAAGTAATATGGGCTAAAAGAGATATTTTTAACATTGTTTACAACAAGTTTGAGTTGTACAAGTTAACGATAATTTCGTACAAGTCAAGGTATGAGACATCATAGCAATGTTTTTGAAAGCTTCAGATATTATGAAGTTGACCAGATTCGATCTCTCAATTTTTTGCGATTGAGTAATCGATGAATTTCATTCTGACGAATCATTAGAAACTTAAATCACACTTTCTGCACTCTATTTATTGTAAAAGTACTATTCACCTACTCAATTTTATGGTTATTTTAGACCACAGAAGTATGTGTAGGAAATGAAACTTATTTTCAATTAAGTTATAAATAAATATTATTTATTAAAATAGTTCTTCGCATAAATATATGTGTTACACAAAAGACATCATCTAATGAAGAATTGCGAACTTTTTCTTTCGAAACGGGCAGAACTTCCTGGAAGACCTCCGCACTTCTCTCGTGAATAGGTCGACTCTAGAATATTTTTCATTGAAATTTTGTATTTAAAGGTAGACAATGTACGGAAGAAAAAAGGAAACGGAAGTTTTGGTGCGAAAATCCGGTCGTGTCTCTTTAAAGAATTGTACAAAAGAATTTCTCGGTAATTATGCTCAATTTTTTTCCAATTGTGTGTTCTACTTTTACATTTGAAGATAGTTTGATTCCAGTATTAATTCTCTGCATATGCCAATATCGGCCACAGAAACGCGGCCATCCTGAGGCAAAAAACTTTCTTGATTTTTTTCGAACTCAGCAATTTTTACATAAAACGTTTCATTTTCGGGTAGATTTTTTACTCATAGCAATCCGACTCGGCGAGAAAATCAAGGAAAAACTATTTCATTACTCATTTTCTTGGGTATACCTCATTAATTCCTAAATGTTTTGTAGCCAATTACGCAGGGTGTGATAATGTAACCCGTCTTTAGTTCTTTGAATTGAAAGTTTCACCCTTAGAAACTCCACAGTCGTTTTATTACGGAAATTACGTTCGCGTGTATTTCTGACACTTGCATTCGTTAATGTATCTGAGATTAGCTCACTCTCCGATATGAATGGAAAAGTTATCTTCTCTGGTTTACATCACGGTTGATAAAGATATGTAGTCTGCGCAACTGGCAATTATAACTAAATCCTAAGGTGGCTATGCTTATGAAGGAAGACATTGCATGGGAAATGTAGTACGATCCCTGAGGACATGAATTACGTGTTTTCACTGTTAGATCAGTCCAGAAAAAAGTTGAGGAAACGTTGATGAAAACTCATTCTGTTCATATGAATTTTAAGAGAGGCTGCTATTAAAGCAAAACAACCAGGCTGGCAATGCGGGACAAATTCTCGATGATCGATCCGGGACATGCGGGACATTCAATTATACGCTAATTCATTAAAAGATTAACAGTGTAGATAGCCTTTATAAATTCTGCTACTTGTGCAAGACATCTAAATTTAAAATTTATTTTAAACGTGGAAAGCCTGGTAAAACAAGGGCATCTAGCGGTTGTATCTTTCGGTTAGGGCTCACGAATTTCAGTTTTTTAGATTCATGTTTGTTTTTATCTGCGATAAAAATAACGATTGATTTCGGTTCGGTTCAGGGTCGATACCCCGCACCGAAAAATAATAACACGAATAATAAAATTAAAGAAATTGTGATTATGATTTTTACATCTATTACAAATTATTAAATATATTCTATATGTGACTTGATGTCACTTTAGTTTCTTAAAACGATCAAAATTCTCTTAGCAGGAAAGATCCTTAATGAATCATTGATTATCAAATCCGTGATTCAACGGATCATTTTTAAATATGCAACTCTTAATTCCGTGAGAAATAACGTAGCAAGCAATGTATTTATATTAGCAGTAGCGCCTCTATTATCATCCAAAGGTAAATATATCGAAATCATTTGGATAAATATCGGCGTCAAATATTATGGACCTCGGACATTTTTTAACATCGAAATTTTGATCAAATATTGTTAATAATTAGTGTAGGCCACGATTGAAGGTGTGCCTGACATATGCCGATACTTATATATCTTTTGCGAAAATACGAGGAACATTAAATAAAATGTTCATTTTTCTCAACCACACATTTTATGACGTCATATAGGAATGTCTCGCCTGGTTTGGGTTGATTGGCTGCTTTATGGTAAATAAGTCTTTAAGAATATGGTCAACTCCGATCGTGGGAGACTCGGTTGTCTAACATCACACAACCAATCCCTTTTTTCCGAAACAAACTTTAACCGAAAGTTCTGCGTTTTATTTCCATAAAATGCAGGTTTTTAAACTAAATGCATGACATGATTATGATTTAATATTGTCGCGGAATAGCGGTAATTTTCTTCTACAGCAGTTGCACATCGCTTTCGCCCCTATGGTAACCGTTTTACATTTCATTTCATAGTGAATTTTTTTAACGATAGAAAATATAACTAGAGAGATCCAGCAAGCGTTTAGCGGTTAAGCGACGTACGAGGGCAGATCTAAAAGTGAGGCTAGCTCTCTCGGACACAACTTGCTCTGCAGTATGATGAACTGATACACTGTAGTACTCACTACTTCTCAACATAGTCACCATGCTGGTCCAAACACCATCTGGTTTACTGGTTCCACGTGTAGACCATGGCATAGGTGACGGCATTCATGACTGCAAAGCCACGCCTATCATCCCTGCAACAAAACACGAGTGGCGTTGGTTGTCTCTCGACCACCCTCCGTACAGCCCACACCCAGTGACTTCTTCATTTTATGTATGCTTGCTTCTGTCGATCAGCAGATGGCATCTTAACCACACAAACCTACCGTAATAATTCCGAAAGTAATTCAAGGAGATATCTATCAAAGAGATATATCTATTTGATTTTGCCCCTGAACTTTTCATGATAAAAATTCCGAGATAAAGATTTCTGTACTATTCATCCCACTTAAGGAAACTAATTTTTTCTCCTTCTTTAAAAAATCCTCCCAGTATTTGTAAATACTCAGGAAATTTCATTTTAATTGTTATCTACTACAAACTAAACTTATCCTAAATTACAAAGCGCATTAATTGTTAATGATTAAATCGGATAAATAAATTTGACCGTTGTAAGTCCACATAAGATAATAAACTCGTCAGACTTAAAATGCTCATCCATGGAAACAGGATTAGTTTTCAATTTTTCCTTCATCGCTAAGAATGGACGATTTCGTCATCCGGTCGTGACCAGAGTTAACATCTCCCGACACATCTTAGAAACTCGCAGTTATTGTAAAAATATGCCATTTAGACATGATTTGCGATCAATTTCGCCAAAATATGCTCGTTCAATCCAAATGAATTGGCTTGAACATTGTGTATTGGGAGAAATGATGAGTAGCATTGCGCCTACACCCCCAACATTGGAAAAAACTTCTAATTGATTATGACTTAGACCATAGGTATTCCGTATAGCCAAGTGGGTATTGCGTTTGCGTCTGGTGAAAGCAGTCCCCTGTTCGATTCCAGGTGGGAGACCATGTGTGGGAAATTACCCGTTTGCAAAGCACTTTTAACAATGCTATTTCTACCACAAGGCTAAAAAGGACTATTCACTACTCGAAAAGTTCTTTTTTATTGGCCACACAATTTGATGTAAAAGGAGGGATCCCGGATAGCCAAGTGGGTAGCGCTTTGGCCGTTTGGTGACAGAAGTCCCGGGTTCGATTTCCAGTGGTGGCCCAAATGTGCGAAATTGCCTCAGCTGTGGAAGAACTTTTAACAAATATTCCACTGAAAGAAAAAAGGTTTGGAACACGGCCGTTAATGAATTAGAGGTTTAAAAACACGCCGTAGGCCGTATTTCGGCAAGCTCTAAAAGACAAACGGGAAGCTCCTTATTACCGATTTCTGGGAAGGCCCAATGATCATTTCAGAGACACCTCCATCGTCAGTGGGTCTCCCCAAAGATAGTGAATAGGATAAAGACTAATAAACGAACTGACCCACGACAACAAGCTATTTAGTTCTTCCTTATCCTCTAAAAAGATGACGAAGTGGAAAGACTGTAAGCGAGATGAAGTGGAATGTTTATTGCCCTTCTACTGGAATTATCGTCTTTATCCGGCAATAAATTTTCCGGCATCCTTTGTGGAATCCACTCAATAACATGCCGGCGCTTCTCTCTGATCTTCTTCTGGTGCCTAAGAGGTAATTAATACTCCCTCAAGGAGGTAGTTCTTGTTCGCTGTTTGAGATGGGATAATCCAGGGAATCGCATGCCACCAATAGCGTACTGCGAAAAGTGGTAACTGGAGAAAATAGGCGCTCATGCGTTGGGGGAGAGGTCGTCTGACGGGCTTGAGCTCCAAATATGTTGCCACTACATCTTTAAGAATCCAATTAACGAGAGGATATTTTAGTTCAATGAGTTGATTCTAAGAAAATGATTACTTTGAGGTTAAAGCCGCTCCAAGAGCCGTTCCGCCGGTGGTTCCTTCCTTCCCATTCAGTCTGGCTCTGGAAACAAGGAAATTGACATATTCATTGGGTGATTCCTAGGGGTAAAAGGTCGGTGAATCCGTCAGTTCTCCCTTGTTTCCATACTCAGCGGGAAGGCAGGAACCTCTGGCAAAACAGCTCTTGTAGCCATTTAATCATTTGTTTCAAAGTTTGTTACTTACCAAGTTTTCTATGGTTGGACCAGAGGACATTCCCACTTCTCTACGTAGACCCTCGGAAGGGCCCTTGAACTCGTGGAAACAATTGGGTATTCCAAGCTAACGGGGTCCGAATACATGTGGAATTAGAAGCTAAGGACAATTGATTTCCCAGTTCAATGTTTCCTATACATTTGTTATGGAAGAACGTTTAAGGCGTACTGGCGACGAACAGGATCAATTCAGAAAAGGTCAACTATGGTTACGTAACAAAGCCACATAAACAATGTTCAATCTACATAACGGGCGGTAACTGTCTATCATATCTGGAAATGCTTGAAATAGAACTGAAAATCCGTATTCCTACTAGAGAAATCGCGATTTTAGGACCTGAGATTACGACAGTTTGGATCGAAATCTCAGTTTTTACAAGATGAAGTCCATACGCCATGAAACCGCCAAATCAACGACGGTTCTTGTTTAGACTATGAACTTTTATCCTATTTATGTATAGGAGAAGTCTCTATCTATAATCGACACGTGAATTAGGCTCATAATTCAATATGATGACTCGGAAAGTTATCGATACATCAGAGGCAATCATACTGACCCACTTCCATTTACCCTGAAAAATTTGGCCACACTAGTAATAGTAACTCTGAAATTCGTTCAGCACACTCAACATATTAGTTATATTTATTATTTCATTCAAAATATTTTCATTATTGAGTGCAGTATTGAGTTCAACTTTTTATTGAACGAGTAGGTGAACTGTATCCGTGAAACAAACAGCCACGGCGATTTAACGATTGTCATTAAAGGCTAATCGATAGGAATCAGTGTTAGGTGTTTGTTTGTGTAAGTGCAGTTTGAAGCTTCTTAGATCAAGATAAGTCGAGATAATGGTGCGAGGATAGCACATCCTTCAATGCCAAACGCCACAAGTGAAATAGGAGTTTTCTTTCCTGAGGAACATCTGACAATGACGGCCCAACAATCAATAGCGAACAAGCTTAACAATTAATAATGACTAACACGCTTAACAATTAGAACGAACGAGCTTAACAATTTATGACTAATGCGCTTGACGATTAATAACTGACAAGCTTAACAATTCAAGAATAACACTCTTAGCGATTCGACATAATGGCTGGACAATAATGGGATGGACAAGTTGTGTGCACAAGTAAAATACAGGCATCGGCCAGGCGGGAGAATTTCTCGAGATAGGTTATGACATTTTTACGTAGGTATCTTTGAGGCTCCCGAATAACCAAGTGGGTAGCGCTTTCGCCACTGGTGGAAGCTGTTCACAGTTATAATTCCAGTGGGGGCCCATATGTACGAAATGAGAAGAAATGAAGCACTTTTCGCAATGCTACTACTTCTAAAAGTCCTCGAATGCTTTTGTTTATTCATTGAAGGATGGAGGATTTGATTCATTAGTTTTATGTTTTTTCCACGTCTATACTCTTAAAGAATGTCATTTCTGACGCTTTCAATGCTTTTGCCATTTCTTTTTCGTGGAAGTATATGAGCTTCTCTCTTTCCCTTCTCTTTAGACTAGGTACTAAATTTAACTTTCAAATAACTCTTGTGATTGTTTTTGTCAATTTTGTAGAGATTGGCGTGCTAGCCTAGCGACACTGAGGTTGCGGGTTCGAAACCCGGTCCGGATATGGGCGATTTTGCTCGTTTGAGCAGGTTGAATTAGATCTGAAGCCTTTCAGACTAAAAGCAGAAAAAATGGTACAGGTTCATTGCATAGACAAAAAAAACGGAAATAAATTTTCGTAAAAAATAAACAGAAAAAATATTATAAAATACAAAGATTACCAGAACGTTATAGATGCCGCTAATTCGTGTTTATTGCCATTGGTTTTAAAATACTGTATGCGTAATAAAGGGCCTGAGGGTCTATTGCAGCAATAGACCTCAGGCTGAGGCACATTGCACTTCGGCTAACGAAGATTTGGCCATACGAATGTTATTCCGTCATGTACCCGGATATTCCATCAGTGATTATTTTATTACAAGGGAACGTGAAGACCCTATTGAAGAAGAGTATTTTGGATTCATCTACGTCTACATTAATACATCCTCCGCCTTTCGACGTATGGCAAGGGGTGTAAACACCGCGCAATCGGCCAATATCTTTGGTTGTTGCAATGTTTTTAACGATTTGTCATTGCGACTATTTCTCTCATTTTACGCTCACTGTCGGATCGGCCGAAGTAGCAGGGGGGTCGCATAATACTGATTACATCTTCCGCAAACGTACTTTATCTTAATTTATCAAACAATCACAGCCTAACTTCTAATCTATAGATTAACGTATCTTATAAGAGACGTTTTATGTGTTTGAATTTCGGTTGCTTCATATCTTAAATTAGTGGTAAAGATGAAATAAACTGTAAATACTCTTTCACAAAAAACAATGTCGGCAGGCACCAATTAATTAGATGATTTAAACAATGTACTATATGAGGCGAATCTATTTATTTTCATGAATTTTCTGGGAAACTAAGCGCTTTCAGATTTGAATACTGCCTTCATCAGTGAGTCACTAATAAGCGATAATCACCATTTTTTACCTCAATAATATTTACCAAAGGCTGCTGATCCTACCGACTACTATCAATGTTCTTATTTACAAACGCCTTCCCCCAAAGGCTAAGAGAAATACCATTCTACTACAACTGAACGGTAAACAATCTAGTCAACCGTTGAGTAGACAACGAATCGCATACATGACGTCTCTGTACGAGACGAAATTGGCAGAGGGGAAAAAGGCATTTAGAGCTATGGGCTGGCGAACCGACGGCCCAAGAACTTTAGAAATAGTTTTGGCATGTGGAACTCTGACTGCACAACCCTTGTTACGTATTCTTCACTTAATAAATGAAGCCCCAAAGAGGATTCTATTAATTAGTAATGATAATTAATGATTATTTACGTAAATTATAAAAATCTTAATCCCATCGTTGGCGTAATAAAGTAGATAGTATCTCACTCTACAGGTTTGCACGACATTGGGACGCAATGGCTTTTTGAAGCTTTTCTCGAACTCTAATGTCTTACCACAGCCGTGTTCCTTCTCCTTACAAATTGTCCCGTAAGTTCCATATATTTTTTCAAATATGCCACTCTTGCAACAAAAGATTCGTCCCTGCTCCAGAGTATAGAAATATTATCACTGCCAAAGTTCATCTTCTCCACCCAGTGCGTGAAATTTTCACTGGAGAGATTGCAACACTCAACACTCAGACAATTAACCCGACAAGCAGAAATCGATGCTTACGTTCGAGTGATAGCAATTATAAAACTTCGACAGCTTTGGTCATATCGGACGTGAGACTCCGACGGGAATTGAATCTGGAACCGCTTCCACCGAAATCGAACGCGTTCCCTTGTGGCTATGCGGAGGCCTTCTACGTTCGAGTATCGTAATACTCAATATTCGATCTTGGGTTCCTTCTTCCGGTACCCTAGAATGGTTGACTTCAACAAGTTGGCAGTTCTATCTCAAAAAGACTACCACGGTTTGAATCTTGTTAATGTTATTGTTAAAAGAGCTTCGACAACTTATGTCATTTTGCACAAAGGCCCCCTCCGGGAATCGAACCCGAGGCCGCTTTCACTGGAGTCGAACACGTTGTCAAGATGGCTATCCGGCAGCTCTTGGATCTTGTTTTTCCCTAGAATTGCTATTAGTAGAAAGGTGTGAAAGGTTGTCTCATGTAAGCTCGTCAACATCTTCAAGCTTTGGTCTTTCAGGTGTCATTCTCTGCGATCTGAAAATCTGAATTAAATTGATTGATTGATCTGAATTAAACAGATTTTTAGTTTGGGTAGTTTTAAACAATACCAATCATATTTTGCAGCACTATCGCAACTCTTCATCGATTAAAAAAAGCTGAAATTACTAGTATGAAAAGTATTGCTGGTCAAGTTATAGATGAACTATAAATAAATTGCACATGAAATAATGGAATTATTGAAAGCAAGCAGACTAACAACCGGATTCATTCATTACTCTAATGATAAGCTTGCATGTACAATTTATCTTCAAATCATAATTAATAGTATTATCGTTGAATATATGTTTGTTTGTTTATGTGAAATAGTTTTGATTGTAGATTAATGTTCATGAGTTCATTCTTTTCCCAGATAATCCAATTGTGACATTAAATGGCAGAGAAAGAGAAGAAATGGTTAGAAAACCCTGCTGTGGTGATTGATCACGGAGCAACAAGATGCACTGTGGGAATGGCTGGGGAGAAATTTCCCAGGGCTGTGTTACCCACAGTTGTAGGAAGACCCAAGGAGTCGGTGAGAGTTTCATTACTAATTAACTATAAAGTAACATTTGAATACAATATTACTCTAAAATTTCCAAACAAAAAGGAAGAAAGAATAGTTGTATATGCTAACTTCGTATTTCAAGAGTTGAGCATCCTTCTAATGTGGGCACAAAAGTAGTGTGTGGGCACTTTCTCAATATTCTTTTTCAAAAAATATATAATTAGTACAATTGCTTGTTCATGTTTATTTATTACTATCTAAGATAGCCAGATATGACAAATTACGTTGGTTTCAATGTCAAAAATAAATTGATGAAGAGTGAGCTATCAAAAGAGAAAAAAATAGATGTTATCTCTGAGCTGAGAAGCTGTTGTATTATGTGATGTTAGAGTAAAATACAATGAATAAGTCTGAGTTATTGTTTTAGGGAGGATAATGAGTTGAATGAAATGAGTAACACATGCCAATGAAAGAGTCGGGAGCTTAGTTGATGTAAAAGTTGAAAAGTGTGTAAGGAATGAGTTCTGATTCACAATGAGAAGTACTAGTTGATGCCAAATAGCTTTTTTTTGATGATATCGAATGTGAGAAAAGAAAAACCCTTCCTCAACTAGGGACTGTACCATACCATTTTGCCAAAATGAAGCTCCCCAACTCCCTATGATATTTCACCTTATCTGTATCCCCAGTCTTTTTATATTCCCTTTCTACCCTTTCTGGCTCAAGTCAGCCAATGCTGACATCTCCTCCATGAACCAAATCTTGAATCTTTTTTGCTAAGATAGTAAAATCTTGTGAAGCCCACCTGAAGATTACTTCTACAGCATATCAAAATAACTTTCCCCAAGGGCCCTAAAAGAAATCTTAATAATATGTATCTTTCGTTTATTTGAAATATCATAAACTCCCATGTTAATTCTACCTAATTAATTTTACCATTTAAACAATTATCTTTCCATCTGGTCAACTAAGCTCATTCTCCATGTTCTATCATTTAGGTTAGGTTATGTCTACATGATGTCTCCCCACTCTAATGACTTCCTAACCTTCTGAATTCCTTACCTCCCTCCATAGACCATTTCAGATTGTCACAGAATTCATTCCTAAAATGATGGTTGCATCCTTATTCAAGTGAATAATTTTGTATCTATGGAATTATTTTTTAATTGTAATTGTTGATTTCTTTCTAGTTCATGTATCTTCCTGAAATCTACTCTTTAAATGTAAAGTCCATGGCATGGTTTCCCTATGCAGGATATGGCATACTTAGATGATATTTCACGCCAGTGAAATGTGGTTATTGCATTCTCTCCCAAGCTGTGTCACTGACTTTTCTAGACTGCTGTGCACAGCATATTTTGTAGTTTTGAATTCACTTTTAAATTCTGTATCCATTGAATAAATGAATGAAGTAAATTAAAGTATCTTTAACAAGCCTTCTTAAGTTAACAATTTTGGTTGTTACACAAATTACTGAGGTTCAGTAATTTGTGTAACAACTTCATGTCAATTCAGCCAGTAAAAATTACCACCAGGGGCAATATTAGGGGTATAAGAGACATAATTAGCATAGGAGAAGCCTAGAATTGGCCACATTACCTTCATTATATGCTGTTAGGCACTAGTGATACCTTTAACCTGCTAACTACCAAAGGTGTCTGGATCCATAGTATAAGAGAATATTATTGTTATAAATGGAGAAAAGTCACTGAATTATATATGTGTTACTTATTGTGGTGTAGCTCCTTATCTTTGCATGAAAATTATTAATTTTGAGAGTAAAGTTAAGTAGCTTCTTTTGAAGTAAGGAAGTGATATAAAGCATTGCATTGGATGAAGTCTTCACAGGTTTTCCACCAGGTCAAGTAAGCAGTAGCCGTGGAAAACTTGTGAAGACTTCATCCATAGCCTACACCAGGAAAGCACCAAATCTTTCATAAGCATTGCATTATTAAAATTCATTCTCTTCAACTGGTACTGGAACTACCTAATTATGTATTCTGTGAACTCAGCCATAATTGAAATCTGGATGTTCACTCTCAAAGGAAAGTCATTTTAAGTTTTTAGTCAGTAAATGCTACAAGTGATTGACACATGCCTCAGCTAGACCTTCATGCAATTGAATATGAGCCAATGTATCCATGTTGGACTAGTTTTTGAATTCACAAGGATACCAGAGTTTCTTGTGATGGATATTGCTCTGTAATTCTATATGAAATTTATTATTGATACTAAAAGATTTTTGTTAATTTACATATAATAGGCAATTCTTTTATCTGTGTTAATATATGATTATTGTGGTGTTGTGAAATATCCATACACTAAATAAATAAAATAGACAATGTTCACCAAAAGGTGTAAGGATTGCAAGCTCGTTTCACAGAAAATGTAAGTTTTAACCTTGCCTAGCACTTTTATTAGCATACAAATACACCAGAAGAGAAAGATTCCATTACCGAGTGATACCTTTGCTAATTTTTGCTCTTAGCATGAGTATCAAGGAACATATTGATAGATCAAGATAATAGAGGATCAAGATAATTGAGGATCAAGATAATTGAGGATCAAGATGGGACATAAAACACGGCACCCATTCCAGCTGTGATAAAACACATCTTGAAATTAAAAATATCGCTGAAGTGATAAAATTAAAAAAGTTTATTCATAACGCTCTCCAAGGTATTAACAATCTGTCAATGAATTGTCATATGGATAGTTTAAATTCTGAGCTATAACTTTTCCTTTTAAAACATGTTAAACCATTAAATAAACACAATAGACTTCAAAGGAAGGCTTAACTGTAAGGACATTTTTCAATTCTAAATTAAACTAAAACCATTAAGAATCCCTGTGGTCTTTAATAAAATCATAAGGTATTCATCAATTGAATTGAAAATCTTGTACATATTTTACAATGTTAGTTTAGTTAAAAAATATAACTATTTCCAATGCAGCTCAATTTTCAGGAAGGTAAACCTTCCAATAAAATGTTAACACGTCTCTGTATTTTTCATCCCAATTTTCTAGGTAGCAGCTAGAATACCAGACTTAAAAAATTTTTACATTGGAAGTGAAGCAGAGCTGAAAGGTGATAAGATACTTTTGCTAAGACACCCTCTATACAAAGGAATGATAGACAATTGGGATGACATGGCTAAAATATGGGATTGCATATACAGCAAACATCTGAGGATTAATCCAGAGGATCATCCAGTGTTGCTGACTGAAGCTCCTCTAGTGCCAATTATCAACCGGGAAAAAATGTGCCAGGTATTTCCTATCAATCAGTGGTTGATTTAAAGAACCCAGAAATCAACTGTCACTTTGTTACTGCATGGGAGAGGGCATAACACACACTAACAAAACATCTCATGTGCATGTTTAGAGCATGATTTTTTAAACTCCAGGTCATAAAATTCATGTTCCTAGAATACAATTTAAACAAATATTCAAACCCTTGAGTCATATATTATTACGTTAATTAAATAAGCATATTTGTAAAATATCTGTATTGATTTTCAACTCCATAGTTAAAATGTGGGAGGTGAAGCTATGAGTTTGATGCACAATTTACTGTAAAATTAATGGTTTCTATGTAAGCACAATCTCTCATTTGAAGATTTTTTTTCAGAAAAATTAATTTCACGTATAAACTGGACATATATCAGTAAGATGAAATTGAAATACATTTTTATCATCATTTTAATAATGAACCTTATCTTTTGTGTTATTTTATAATGTAAACTCAAAGCTAGAAGTTGTGACCACTTATTAGTATTTTAAATACATTATATTTAAAAGGGAATGGGTAACATACTCATTAAGTTTAATTATGAAACATTTTAGAGATAAATCAATCGATGAAACTTTTTTTTCAATTTTGTCTAATTTTTAATATCTATAGGATTAGGAAAGCTAGTTATTCTGTATACATTGATCTATTTTCTTTTACAAAAACTGACTTTTTTTGCTTTTATGTTCAAGGTAATGTTTGAAACCTTCAATCCTCCAGCAATGTACATAGCAATTCATCAGGTCTTGTTTCTGTATGCAACAGGTCAACTTGATGGCCTTGTATTAGACTCTGGACATGATGTCACCTATGCTGTCCCAATCTATAAAGGTTATTCAGAATTTTGATAAAAAATCCTAAGTGCTACAAAAAATGTTTTACAAGTTACCTTATTTCCTTTCTAAATTGTATGGAAAATGGAGATTTTAATTAACACTCATGTGAAAAATCATTGATGATTTTCAATGTAATGAGTTTCATTAATGTTGTTGTGCAATAAAAATTTTCCTCTACAATTACTGTTACACTTTACAGAAAATATTTCAATTCTTTATGAATCTCATTTAGTTCCAATATTGTAGCAGCATATCTTGAGATTCTTTATGATGAACTTAAAATTTGAAATAATAATATTGCATTAAAATTTTTTACTTGCCCATAAGGATTTCACAAAAATTTGGAATGTATTTAGAAAACTTTCCACAATTTATCAAGATATAATCTGATCTCATTACATATATTTTAAATCAAAATAATGAAGTTCATTTCTGTCTACGATAGCTGCATAGGTTCAGCAAATAAAAAGTAGAACTTTACAAAATTGTTGAGTAATACAATATCCATGTGATGTTATATAAAGAGATTGGTAACAATTTTCTTGTTTTTATTAAGGCTACTCCATTTCCAAGGCTATAACTCGTCTCAACTTTGGGGGAAGAGATTTGACGTATATCTTAGCCAAATCACTGGCTTCAAAAAGTGGAGATAATTGCGTGAGAAGACAATCAAAATATGGGAGCACAAGTGGAGATGCAAAAAGTAACCTTTGGGAAGAAGTTGCAAGGAATGTGAAAGAGAGATACTGTTATGTTGCTGCAGATTTCCAAGCTGAGATGAAGAAATTGCAGGCAGAATCACAGGATTCTAGGTCCAATGTTTCAAAGAAAATTACACAAACATATGAGCTGCCTGATGGGAAAGTAAATATTGTACAAAAGATAAATAAGTATCTGAAAAACCTTGTGATAAATAGTTATCAGAAATATGGAAATTAATAATTAGGGAATGGTTGTGTGTACTTGTAAATAGTAATAATTATTAAAATGGATGTAATTGGGGTAAACCTGTTTCCATTATAGAAGTTATTATTATTATTATCAACTATTTCAAGTTGCCTAAAGGTTGGATGAAATTTGGTGGAAAGACATGCATTTCCTGTATAAAATAGATTATTTACAATCATGATATTCACTTGATTTCATTTCTTTGGTTTATCAGTCAATCAAAACATGCCAGTGCAAATGATATCTCATCTGAAAATTGTTTAAATTTATGCAAATTTCTGTAAGATTTGACATATGGGAGAGAAAGTTTAAGTTACATGCATTTCATATACTTAATTTTACAAAATTACTTTCCAAGAGCCTCCCAAGAAAATAAAACTAACCAATCCAATGAAGGTTTTTTAACAGTAATCTAACAGTAATCTAACAGTAATCAAAATGTTTTTCATGTTAAAGATGCAAATTTTTCTGAAGAGGACCAATACAAAGAATTTAATTCTCATCTTCCTTTTTTTCAGACAGTGAACATTGAGGCAGAAAGATTTATGATTCCAGAGGGACTTTTTCAGCCATCAATGATAAATGAGCCAGATTCACTCGGCTTTCATCAAGCAGTTCATGAGTCAATACAGAAAATAAAGGACCATAACAATTCCAACACCAATATTCAGGAAATATCTCAGCTCCAAAAATCTATGTACAATAACATTTACCTATGTGGAAGAAACTGTCTCTTTCCTGGACTTAAAGAGAGGCTGAAGAATGAGATTCAGAAATGTGCAAGTAATAGCATGGTGAGTATGGAAATAGTGAAGCAACAGTAATATACAAGATGAATATTTTTGATAAACAAACTGGATTGCAAGAGCCTCTCAAAGAAAAAATTCTCACATTTGATTTGTGATTTGAAAAATTTTTATGAGGTATATCAACGTATGATTTAATATCAACTCTTTTGAATATCTGATACATGATTGAATGAAGATATTTAGGATTCAATTCTTTTCTATTCTTAAATGGAGATGTTACAGGTAGATCAATTTTCTCTTGAATGAATAATCTCTTAAGTATTTTATTTCATAAGCTTATGAATCTGTCTATGGTTAATATCCAAATTGTTCACAAGTGTTCTAGTTTTCAGTAGTTCCATGTGCCATAATATTCCTTATTCAGAGCTCATCCTTTCTTTGCATCCAAATCAGTTACCAAATAACAGGTGTAAAATGGCAATGGGGTGTGCAAAAGGGGATTAGAGTATCAAAACTTGTGGCAAAGAAACACAAGAAAATTGAAGTCTCCATTCACTCTACTATAAAGGGACTCAGTTTCCACTTGTCCACTGCATCCACATGCATGAATTACCCTTACATTTTTCTTCAGAGATAGGCCTATATTTGCATGATAAGGTGACTTGGACAAATTAGACTGCAATTATTGCATTTATTGGTGTCTAACAAGCACTTTTTCCTAGATGTTGGGGGTCAAATTCTGCCTGCATGTTACATGCATATACTACTTTTTCATCTAAAATCAACTGAAAAAAATAGGAGGTTGTTCATTTTGCCTATTTTTTCATATTTTGTATCAGTATTTTCAATTAAGAGCAGCTCCAATCCTTTTATAAAAATTTCATTATTTTTACCAAAATTTCCTTCCTAAGGTTATGGTTCATATTATACCCTGATGAATACAGAACCATTTTCAAAAATTGTATGTATGGTAAGATTTATACCCTTATAAAGTCTGTATTAAATACATCTACTGGGTAATTAACTGATGTGGACTGAAACAGAGGAATTGTTGATAAGTATGAAAATGACCCTTTACAATGGTTTGGTGAAAGTAAGAGGTACTAAAGGGGGAGAAATAACAAGAAAAAGCAGTCTGAATACAGAGAATGAAATGTGCATGGCATAAATTATGAAAGAATATTGTTTGTAAAGATGTATGGATGTCC
This sequence comes from Ladona fulva, assembly GCA_000376725.2. NCBI lineage: Eukaryota > Metazoa > Arthropoda > Insecta > Odonata > Libellulidae > Ladona > Ladona fulva. The sequence continues at coordinate 412,678 of KZ308830.1, forward strand.
CTTAAGCAGGCAAAACGTAATAAGCATGTATAATAAATAAATGACATAAAAAACATGCTAATTCCTAATGGTTGTAATATGATTTGTACCTACATATGCATGAGTATAAATGAACTCACTAGATAGGAATGTGGAAGAAAATAATTTTGTTAGTCACAAAGAGTTAACAAGAGCTGCACAAAAATGGAGTTGATAGTTTCACATGTTTACCCCCTCTATGACAAGGGCTCAAATTTTACAGCTTAAGTATGTAGTAATTTTAAGCTTAACTCATGCACAAACTTATTCCACATTAAAGTGGAATAAGTTTGTGCATGAGTGGTTTAGGAAAGACATTTTAATGCTATAGGTGTTAACTTATAAGATGTGATTATAATTATTGTAATATGTTTTATTACTCCTGATAGGGATCTGTATCTGTGCGTGTAAAACATGCCCCAGAGGGTTCCAACCCCAATGGCCCTGTGCCATCAGCATGGGTTGGTGGATCGATTCTTGCTTCCTTGCCTACTTTCCAGAACATGTGGATATCACGACAACAGTATGATGAATGGGGTCCCTCCATCGTGCACCAAAAGTGTGTTCAAGGGACTCCTGATGGTGAAAGCAGCACAGCTCTCGAGTATTAAGGAATCCTTTGATGGTTAACAGTAGATTTTTTGAACGTCATCATAAGAAAATTCATCTCATATTACATGCATCTACATGAACTTTATATGAAAGATATTTCATGAACTGGAAATTATTTGTGACAGTTTAAGTATAATATATCCAGTGGAATGCATAAGGTGGACGATTATACTCCTAAAAATTTGAAAAGAACTAAAGTTATAAATACAGCATTTTGAAAATGTGTCCCTCTTCTATACATAAAAATTCCAATGTTACGCATCTGCTTCACACACATAAAATATATTATATGTTTGTATATTTTACTCATTAATGCTATATTTATGGAAGTCTGACCTAGAAAATTCAAAAAAATTTCCCACTGAGCTGATACCTTAGAGGCTGCCATCTCCTGACCCAAATCTTGCTTGTGTCTATTCCTTGGTAGATCATTTTCTGATTACACAATCACCATGCCCAGATTGAAATCAGTGAGTACTATTTCTACAAATTTAAACAAAATTCCTCTGAAATATAGTTCTGCATAGCCACTTGACATATTAGTAAGTTTTTTATTTCCATGCTTGTTTTGAGCATCTTCATGTTATTTGAGATTTAAAAGATCTTAACTAGGATTAAGTATGTCATAGCTGAGATAATTTTGTATCAATCTGAAGTACAATCTATGGTACAGAAATGAATAAAATTAATGAAATGCAAATTTTTTCCACCAAGCTTATTGCTTCTCTGTCAAACCATACAAATTATTCACTCTTTTAGAATTACTGATTTGATATCAAAATGATAGTGACACTTGCTTTCAGAACCCCACTTCTTATTGGAGTTTAAGTGCTTGTTATAGAAAATTTTTATATTTTTATCTTTATTTGCATATTATCTCAAGAATTCCTAGACTTATTTCTTCAATTGGGCTTTAATCTTAAAAATGTTTTTGACTGTAATATATCAACTTCATGAAATAATTATAATTTCCTGTGGACTTTCTTTGTTAATCTCCTTTCCTTTTTTAGTGGTTTTATAAGAGCCAATTGTATATAACATTCAAACATGACATATGTTAAAAGGTGTTAACCAATGGTTGCAATGTTAAATTTTCCTAAACTTTTTACTATAAAATGGTCATTGTAAAGATATTTTTAAAAATATCTGTCAAAAAAAGGAGAATGAATTTCTAGGATTTTTAATGAGCTAATTTTTTTCCTTTGATCAACAGATTTGCTGTCATGTTATTATCCTTAATTATGTTTGTATGAAAATGGGATATGAACCAAATGAATGATTTTAACCCAAATGGGAGATTCAGGATTGGAGATTTTGTGAAGGGGGTCCAGGTGCAAAATTTCAACAAGGCCTCTTCTTTGATTCTTCGGATGTTCCTTATTGTTCATAAATAGTTCTATTTGATGTTACATAATTTTCTATATTTATATATAGGATGAAATGGTAATGAAAATTATGTTGCCATTCTCAAAATATGGAAGTTGCCTTTATAGATTGGGTCCCCCATAAAGTGTGATATTTGATGAAACAAATTTTCTAGCAGTTATATTATTATCCCTTCACATAGATACAATATTACTTTGTAAAAATGGGGCCCTCTTAAACAGGTTTGCTAGGATGCCTGGATGCTAGGCATCCTTAGAACCCCCTCTTGATGAGCCCTGATTATGCTAATTATTTTGCAAGATATTTTGTCATTAAGACTAATTGCAATGTGAAAATACAAAAGCACTTATTCCATGTTTGGGATTCCTTCTTTTTTTCCTAATTTAGACCAAAACTACCTATTTTGTGGTTCAAGGTGTGCCTTATATTTTGAATAAATGCTTAAAGGTGCTGTGGCAGATGAAAATTTGGAAAAAAAGGCTCTCAGACCTGACTTGGTGGAATTATTTCAATGTAGGCCCAAAGAAAAATTCCTTATTAATTTTGTGAAGGATTTACATGGCATTTTTCTTCAGTGTCTGAAAAGTTTAAAAACTATATCCTTTAAAGCTCTATTCCAAAAAACCTATAGCAGTAACTTTCTTAAGCAGGAATTTGTAACAACTAAAAGATTTCTAATCAGAGATGAGAGTGAAATATAGATGAAAATTAAAAAAATAAATAAATTTTTCTAGGATCATTTATTAGAAAGAAAGAGAGAAAGATACACGGCTGTTAGAATAATATTCAAATTAAATTGAGTCCTTAAGCTGTCAGATGTAAATATAATAAAAATAAAACTTATTAGGATCATTTAATCCGGCATTGGCTATCTACATTATACTGAAACATGATTCACTTAAAAAAATGTGGGTAGTGCATTTGCCTCCAGTGAAAGTGGTCCTGGGTTCAATTCCTGGTGGGGGCCAAAATTTATAGGTGTTCCAGCATTGTGATGAACATGGGTAGTTATATGAAATCAGAGTAAAAGCCAAATGGGAGCTGATGTGTCATCCACTGTAAATGTTGATGGGCTATGCCCTATCCCTCAAATGGATGTTGTGCAAGGACTTTATTTCAATAAGTAACCATATCATAAAACAGGTCTCATTTTTTCATTATTTAAAATATCAAAAAATATACAGCCAAGAAAATTACCCTAATATGAAGTTACATAGCTTTTAAGAAATACATACAAAAATCAAAAGAATTTAAAGATGAAGCAAGACAGGTCACAGCAATAAAAATAAATCTTGTGTACTCATGCTCATAGTACATCTATTTGTCATTTCATAAACGTGACATATGTATTATTATAATAATTATTTTGACCCAAAATTATTATAATAATATTTTGGGTCAACAAGCAGGTCTATGCTAGCTGGGAAGTTACACTGCTTACTATACAATTATTTCTTTGAAGTAACTTCAAGAACTAAAAGCATTTCACTAGTTCCAGATTGTACTATGACTTATTATTTAATCATATAAGGCCATTTCTGTTGGACCTTTTTTTGCCACTTAAGTTCTAAAGTAGTTAATGTGCAGATAATCTTTTCTGCAAGAGTGTTCAAGATTATACTGAGAATTTGTTGGAAATCCATTTAATTGATTTTAAAAACATAGGAAATTGAAAAAAATGTAAGTGACATGGAGTATATCTAGACATTGAATAGAAAGGAATCTGAGGAAATTAAAAATAGCTTTCAGTGGTAAATCATTTGGCTCCTCTAACATTATTCTAATAGCTATTTCAATACCTTGAATATAATGTGAAAGAAAAACATAACATCATAGGGAGTCAAACTGCAAGTTTTATTTCTCTGCTATCAAATCAGGGCTGGCTTAGAGGGGGGGCACAGTTGATGCCCACCATCCATAATCACAGTTTTAGGGGGCTCCATTTCTAGAAAGTAACTTTGTCATTTTGTTGAGGGCAATCTGTATACCTGCTAGAAAACTTCAAACATCATGCTTTATTAATGGTAGTAAGGGCAGACAAAGAGACCCCATGGAAATTTGCACCCAGAGCCCCATTCATATATTGCCAACCCTGTATCATATTCTGATAAACATGAAAGATTTGAAACCTGGAAAACAGAGCCAAATATGTTTCATTGGCCATTTTGCACTCCTTTACCTATACATGACATCATAACATAACACATTGATAAGCAAAGTTCTGACCACATAATTCATAAATACTCAGTAGAAGGTATGCTAAATTTCAACTTAAATTTATCAACAGAATTAGATATAGTCAGCCCTTAACCTTCTTCTATTAGGTGATAAGATTTTTGTTCAAATAAGTCACTCATCCAGTTTCATAAATATTCAACAATATTATTCTCAAATATTAGTTTATGGGAAAAAAATTGAACTGAAATTTTTGAGATAGCAAGATTTGGTGCATCAAAAAGGTTTGTGAATTCTAACGATCTTATACCCTTTTATCGTCCATTTGAAAAAAAGCAGTTGGAGAAGAGGAAGAAACTATTGAAGGAAGCTCTTCTTTGTGGGGTCAGAGAAAATCCACATTTAAATAATTATCATTATGCAGAATATATGAGAAATTTTTAGCTTATGAACATATTTTCATCCAAACCCTTTCTATGAAATTATTACTGATTATTGGAATGGGAGTTACATTGTGATGTTTGAATTGTTGTGTGTAGGTAACTGCATCTCAAAAAGCAGCACCACTGCATGAAAGTGCTAAGATGAAAAGATTGCTAGAGTAAGAGAAACTAGATAAATATTTTAGTACTCAGAATATTTTAAACAGTTAAGTTGCTTTCTGTGATGACTTAGTCGCATTGCTCGTACTACATATAAGATTAAGAGATTTCATAAGAATACATACATCTGTAGTAAAAGAGAAGTTAAACGGTAGATTTGCATTAATCGTTCGCCTCAAAGTTAGTTATACTGAGCTGATATAAAAATTCTTTTATTACAATTTGACAACAGTAAATGATAAAATGACAAACAAAAACTTGAACAATATTTCCGGAGATTATAAAATACACACATATATCGCCTTTTTGAAATTGAATGTTTGCGATTGTAATAAATATTAAATTTCTTGGTAGCCTCGTCCATCTAAACAATGCACTGTAAATATTTATTCCCTGTATCTGACGCAAGATAGGTTAAAGAATTAACACTGCTACAATGTACGAAATTTTAAGAGCAGACGATGAATTTAGCGTCTGCTTCACGACTTTCAGAAATATTCTTAAGAATACACGCTCAGGACTTGTCGTGATAACGTGCGACTTGGAAGCTTGTTCCTTCTTGACGTAAGTATAAATTTATATTTTTCAAAAATCATCTGTGGTGAAGCGTCGGCAAAAAAACCAAAGGAATTGATTTCTTTGTTATCCACGTATACGCTAAGTAGCAATAATCATAAATACAATTAGACCATTTTCACTTAAAATAATATATAATACATAATGTACTATTGTATATTGTTATAATTTTGATCTAATGATGTCCGAGGAAGAAAAAACTGAATTTAATAAACATCAAGATCTTGAATTAAGTCTGGGAATAATACTGTTTCTTCGAGTAAATGGAAGACTAATCTACAAGATATACAATAAGAAGGTCGAAATTGTGTGAAGAACAAGTTTTAATGATTTTTAAAGGTTTCTGATAAGAACTGGTTAAGTAAAAAAAAGCTTTTGGATAAACATTATTCCCAAATGTTTGAAGGAATAAAGAAGACTGAAAAAACGACACTATTTGGCGGGAAATGTGGCTTTCCTCGCAAATGAAATAAAACACAACCTTATCAACAGGATTTTAGGCGAAAAAGAGCCAACAAATTCCTTTCTATCTAACAAATGTATTTCCAGGAATTCAAGAAAATGATTCTAGCTCCATACGAATACGAAAAATGTATAGCGGACTTCTGAAAAAGTGAACTGGTATATCAATCCAATCTTAATATATGACGTCACATCAACATTATTTATTAAAATCTGACAGCACATTATAAAGGGGCAAATAGTTTATAATTAAATGTTAAGTAATCAATGATTTCCTCATACTAAGAATGTAGGTTTAGGAGATAATCTTATGGCAACAACATCGCATCTTGAGTCTTTCTATATACTGCGCCGAAAACAGAGAACAACAAAAGCTTGATTATTCAATTTCAGAGAATGGATACGTATATTTCACAACAGTTACGATTCTCAAGAAATTCAACTCTACTGCATCTTTTAAACTGACGTCTTCCTGTAAAGAGAACGTCTGAAGTCGACCAATAAGAAATTGATCTTATTTTGACGTCACACCATGTGGTCGGCCATGATAGAAGTTTGGGAATCTTGGCTTGCGCGTCTGCGATGTTTTCATCAGTTTATGTGGTTAGAGTGATTATATTGAATATGCTATGACATCCTGTTCGTGTGAGAGTGTGTTCAAGTTTGTGCTACAATCACTAGAGTTATTAGTCCTAAAAATGTCAAAATTGAATGGTGAAAACACAGGCGTTGCTGGTGACTTTGGTGCTGGATCGCCGGTCGACATGGTCACAGCAATTCAAGAACATATCTCATGTACCAAAGAGGTCGATCCGTTCGGTTCAGAGGATACTAAAGATGACAAAATAGCATATCCTTGCGAACTTGATCATATGTATGCAAGCATGACGGAAGCTAAAGCACTCAGAGACGAAAGCAACGAAATGATGCACTATAAGGAGTTAGTGTTAATACATCTAGATCTCATACAACATCAATCCGAGCAGATTGCTATGAAAGATAAGGAACTTGCTGCTTTAAGACAAGAAGTCGAGACGGTAGGTTTTTAATTGTTTATAATGTTGGTGACTTTTATATCGTTTTTGCAATTTAAAACGGCCTTTAATTAGTTTTTCATTCAAGATGGCTGACGTTGCTACGATTTTAAGTATTCATTTGGTATATATGTGTGTAAAAAATAGTGTTATGTTGCATATGTAATTAAGCGTAAAAGTTTAAAGTGTGTCTGTCCCATTTTTTCACTCTTTAAAGCCGTTTTCATGCGAGAAATTTCCGTTTTCTGGGCGCTTACTCGTAGTCTAATTAAAGACCCTCCATGTTTTTCATAATTTGTTTTGCCTTATCAACGACTTGTAATGAAGTTCTTGCTCTTGATTATACGGTAATGTATTTTTTTTCACCGTATTCATACGCTATAGTGGTGTCGATGGAATTTTCATTCGGTAAATCGGTGGGTTTAACTGTTGTTTACATCATGGCACCCGTTAGTTGTAAAGTTTCTTTCATATTTTGCCACTTTGTTTCGAATCATCTGTGGTTGTTAGTTCAGCATGTTCTTTGCGTAAAGATAATAGCAATGAAATGCATGAACATTTGTTGCATTTGCATGATTTGCGGCAACGTTGTTGTTTAACCCGAGAGGTGGACGGTTTATTTCCTAACGGAACATGTATTACGCAAAACTGAAGGTTTTAATTGACTTTATTTTTATATTTCGTTTTACTTGCAACAGCTAAAGCAACGGTTGCATCGCATGGACAGACGGGTGACACTACAGAAACACCGCGAAGTATCGGACATAGGGCCGCTGAATTGTGGCAGTCCAGCACCCGGTTCTCCTGCGTCTCCGTTCGGCCACAACATCCTTCCATTGAGTTGCAGCGATGGAGAAGTTGACGAAGACTTGGAAGTTGGAAATAGCAGCCGCTCGCTCGCGCAAAGTGTTGTCATGGTCGATACCAAACCCAGTGTGAACCTCCCGCCGAGCATCATGCAAATTCCCCAAGTGCATACCCCCAATAATACCAACACTTCCATCACTCCCCTAAACTCTTTAAGTTTAAAAAGAAAGAGAATCGAGAATGGACCTTGCCAGGAACCGGACGCTAGTGTTGCGAACAGGAGGAGAAGGAGATTGGCATCGTGGTCTTCAGATACCCCCTCGAGTGGAACGAGAAGATCTGGTGTTACGCCTTTAGTGGATGGAGCAACTGTTCCAGAAACACAAGATACCGTTGAGAGCATTAATCGGCGAAGTAGGGTGTCGGGCACACCAGCGTTACAGCGCTCCTCTAAAACGCCCCAAATCAAAGGTGCTTCTTTCAAACGAAATCGTTATTTTGTGGATGAATGATTACATGATTTCTGTGTGATTTTCCTGATTTTGGAATTTTTGGCCGCGTTGAAATGTCACTGTTTTCTTTGGGGAAAGGGATTCAGCTCGCTCTTGGTTGAATTTCGATATGTTTTTCAATTATTTGCATCATTAGCAGAGCGTTTTCATTAGCTTGACGTTGATTTTCATTTAGTTACTCTTATTGTTACAGTAAACCAGTGGGAATCTCGGAGTTCTAGAACAAGATCGTCAGGAGTGCAAGTGAAAAAAGATGCTATACTGGTATCGAGTGATCATTATTATACACCTGTTGGCGAGGAAGACTTTCATTGGTTGAATCCTGCGGAAGAACTTTCCAAAACATCGAACACGCCTGGAGATGTGGAAGTTCCGAGTTGGAGAATTCGTGTTTGTACTAGCTGCTATTCTATGGAAGGGACTGAGAACCTTGGTGACGATGTCTTCAACAAAAGGCATAATAGACTCGAGATAGATGAACGAAGAAGAAAGAGGTGAATCGGTGTAGTGTTGTGTAATTTTTTGTGGTGTGGATGAGATTTCCGTTAAGTATTCATTTTTTCAACTACTGTTACCATTTTCTTATAAACAGTACGTGCGTTTTCCTCGTTAAGTCGTGGACACAATATTTGCATCGTTACGCGGTTTGTTGTCATTTTTGTCGGCAGTTTCACATCGTAACAGCTGATTGTTTTTACCACCGATAAGCTAGGGAAGTGTTGTTTACATCGAGTTCAGTGAACTCGAGTCCCATTTCATCTCGCTAATTGAACATTTTTAGCTTAAAAGGAAGTCACAAAAGCGACGAAAAAGATTCACTCTTCTCTAATATGCAGTAATCGACACTAAAAGTTTGTGGAAATAAGTTAATGAACCACCGGTTACACCCGAAGACATGGTGAAGACTCGCTTCCTCCGTGTCTTTGATTACAACGGAAAGGCATTGCTTTGCTGTTCTTTCAGATATTTAAGATGATTATTCGATCAAACACTGGTCATTTGCAGCTAATGTAGTTGTGTCTGCGCGAATTTCGGCTGATGAAATAGGATTAGAAATTGCTTGATGCTCTGAACAGGCCATACTAAACATTCTTCCACCAGTGAGATTAGTCACTGATTTCGGAAATATATCAAAAACATGTGTATTTGGGAAATCAACGCATCAAAGTTTTCTCAAAAAAGTGTAATTACACTAGTTGTCAATGCCATCATAACGAATATTTGTATTGGTTCACTTGGTGATGTGATGAGGATTACTTGTATTTATGAAGGCATTGAGTTACAAAAAGCAGTTGTGTATCGCATATTTATGGGAAATTTTGTCACACTTCAAATACCTCGGCATTTACCTCCGTTGTGTAACGTTCTTGGTAGCCATGCAATGGATATCTTGTGAATGATTTTCATATTAGACCTTTGGATTTGACAACTCTACTGCCTATTTCCTCTAAGATACGACTTCGTTGAGTAATTTGTTGGAATTGCCCGGTGATTTGCTTTGATTGTTGCAGTGCATTCAGTTATTTAACCCTTTGTTTTAAGAAGTAATTATTGGTGTCTTTGCTGTTTTTTCGATCGATAAGAGTGCTAGTGTCAGTATCCAAAGGGATATATACCCTGCTTAATGACATCAAGGGGAAAATCTCATTTTAAGTCTTAAACACCAAGATATTACAGTTCTGTTCTTACAAATACATGGCAATTCTTTGGACAGTTTCCTAATTGTGTGGAAAAACATGTTATTCATGATTTTAATGTTATATCGGGATATATTTTCTCGAAAATTAAATCTGTATGTTGATCTGGTTGTGTGGAGAAAGTAACAGTGTATTTGCTGATTTTCCAGGTGGGACATTCAAAGAATCAGAGAACAGAGGCAATATGAGAGGTTGCGGCAGAGGGAAAGTACCTGTGTTAAGGGAGGCCGTGGGAAGCGGCACTCGAGGACTAAGCGCTTCTCTAGCACAGGGAGTGGTTTGGCAGGGGAAGATGCTGGGAGAGAAGAGGAGTCCTCAGACGTGGAATCCTTTTGGCCTGATTCTGAAGATGCCAAGTTCTTGGAAGTATCCAACTATGTGCCTGTTTCTGCATTTGGAGTTCCTATAGTCAAGTTTGAGCCCAGGTTAGGTTTCTCCATAAGTTCAAAATGATATTTGTATTTTATGAAAACTAAATTGCATCGAACCTACATGTATTGCTTTAAGCTTACTACCAGTTTCAAGGCAATGCCATGATTTTTATGACTGTTTTATGAGAATATTTTATTGGTTTGGTAGGGGCAAAAATTAGTTTTGATTATTTCACTTTCAGAATGCTCAGAAATAAATTATACTAAGTGAACAAGTCAAGAAAGTAATTTGAATGTGTCAGCTGATAACATAGAAGCTGAAGAGTCATGTGTTGAGGTCTTAATGTATTTACATTTACATGATCATTTTAACTTACTGAGGTGTTGTGTTGGTATCCCTGAAGTAATACATTATGCATAAAGTGTCCAATCATTAGTGGCAACATTTTTCAGGGAATTGGTTCGTTTTGCTAGAACAGGAATTGATGCATCATGGTGAAATGCTTTTCAGAAGTAAGATTTCAAGTAATCGTAATTGAATATGATGGAGAAATATTTTCATTTGATCATTAATATATTGATTGACATAACGAAATCACATTCCAAAATATTGAGCACCAAATATTTCCTTTTTGTGGCTGGTTTTCTGTAACTTGGATGATTATAAAGTTCATAACCCTTCGAGGGTTAACTCTATCATCCTTCTCAGCCTTCAACTCATCTAGTGTTCACTAAGCTGATGTTAGTTTCATTCAGGAGATTGGGTTTCCTAAGAACCTTTTTTTAAGCACAAATTTATGAAGTTATGTTTAGCTTGAGTTTCCTGATTTTGTAAAATTAGGCCCAGATCTTAATAGCTTCGCCTGGTGTTCTTGAAATGCCATTTTGGGTGTCATTGTGCTCAGAAGTTACGGTTACTTTTAAGCATTCTATTTATCAGTGCCAATAAATCACAGATATTGATGATGTCACTCAAACTTTAATCCTGTCCTTGTAAATGGAATGGTGCATGCTTACATCATTGGTTTCAGAAAAATGGAGGTAAATCCTGAGTGTGGGCTAAACCAAAAATTTCTCTCCAGTGTTATTTTAAAGAAGTTACCTTTCCTTGTAACTTGGTAAAGAATGGTGGTTATTTTTACCTGGAGAGTGCCAATGCACACCAAAAATTATCCTTACGGTGGATAAATTATGAGTTGTCCTTAATTGTATCCCTTGCTCTTTTCCAGTGATTTTTCAACATCATGGCCATCACCTCGGGGAAAAGCTGCAGGACCTGTGTCAAATTGTTCTCGGCGTAAATATGATGGTGGCCGAAGATAGGGAAGGTCTCTATTTCAGGGGAAAAATGGCCCGTAAGCCAGTCATTCAAGCAAAGTTAACCTTTGAGCATCTTGTCAGACAAATAGGATTTGCTTTGGTTATGCTTTGCTTATAAAGACACTGTGATACACAAAAATTAATCTATATAAATATCAGTGGAGCATTGGTCAAAGCTCTGTTCCATAAAGTACTGAACCATGTATATGAAATAGCAAGTTGTGAATATTGGGTATTTATTAGCCAAATTACTTTATTAGGGCTGACAATAAGGAATTAAACCATTGGAAAGTGGTTTGTGTGTATATTTTGTTATTTCGACTGTTATATGTAGTCTCCTACAAACAGTGATTCTGATACCATAGTTTTACTCTGAAAAGTATAAACTTTTGTAAGACCATTTGGTGTTTTGGTCCAAGTACGCATGAATTGTCAAATCTCGTTTGGAGATTGTGTTTGTTTTAACTCATTTTGTATTGTTTCTTTTGATTTTGTTTTGTGGCTGAAGAGGCGATATATTTTCCATAATATTTCTTCATTTAACAGCTACTAGTTGCTTTCCTTTGAGTATTTGAATACAAAGTAAATTTTGAGAAAGTTTCAGCAGCTAGAAAATTTTTAATTCAGAGTAGGATGTCCATGCCATCCTACCCATGGAATTGTTGAATTCAATTAAAACGATTACCGTTTAAATATTTGTGAAGTGTACGTGTTATTTTTGACCAAGATTCTGTTTCCTTTGTCCTGATTTACGACGTGCATCGTTTAGGAAGAACCGTCACCAGAAGGGGTTAATTCTGTGAAGAATTAAAGGGAGGTAAGTCCATATCCGAGATATTAAGCGGATACTACCATTTATTGTAACAGTTCACCATATGAAAATCTTTACTGATGAGGAACTATTTAAAATTTCGCATATTCCACTTAGAAGTACGGAGAGAAAGAATTATATCACGAATTGTTGTTTCCGAGAAATTCAGCTATACCAACGAAAGTACTCGATACATTTTAGTCGAGCAAGAGGGTGTAAAAATGGAATAAATTACCTCAAAGTCATCTTTATTTCTTCAATCTTAATGAAATGGCCGTGATATTTTAAAAGTATACATCGTCTCGCAAAATAATAATGAATTCGATGAGCCTATATTTAGATGACGTTCATAATTCGACGCAAGAAGAGCTGCAGCAAAATGATCAAAACAAAGAAGAAACAATTGACCGTCTACATGCGTCGTTGACACATAGCACGGTCCGCACGGTCTACTTTTCAGTGATATTGTTCAAATAAATCCAGAAATGAATCATTGAAAACTAAAATATACTATGGCATACCAACCAGATAATTGGAATGTAAGAATTTAAGGTTATGCTTCTCTCACCACTGGGTTATTCCTTGAAATCGAAGAAACATTCAATTGGAATTTTCTGTTTTAACTTTTGGGCTTCTCTAATATTCGGTTCTATTGTGCTTAAATGTAAGTAATGGCATTGTTTTTCTTTCAGATAAAACTGTCCCCGAAAGAAAATTACTCCAAACTACAAATTAGCTGTGAAAGTCCATCGAAGTCACCCTTACTTATTCCGAAAACAGAAATTGAGGATGGCTCTTCAGTGAGCAAGATGAATGATGCAGATAACCACCGATTTTTGCCAGAGGTTTTGCTCTTTGTAGATCAAGGAAATGCCAGGGTCACCTTAAACGATAATTCCGTTATCGACGATGCCTTTAGCAAGAAAAAGAAAAAAGCCTTGTTAATGAGGGAGAAAAGAATGGATGCTGTTTACAGAAACCAAGAAAGAATTCGGAATACTTTGTATATGCGTGACCGAAGAAAAGACGAGGCATTCAGAATTCAAGAGAGAGCAAGGAATGCTCTATATATGAGAAGAAGAAGGCAGGATGAAGAGTACCGGAGACTGGAAAGGGAAAGAAACGCTCTAATCATGCAGAGAAGACGACAGAATGAAGAGTTTAGAAATAAGGAAAGGGCGAAAAATGCAGAAATTATGAGAGAAAAAAGGAAGGATGAAGAATTTAGAAGGGAAGAAAGACAGCGAAATGCTATGTATGAACGTAATAAAAGGCAAAATGCAGCACAAAAAGTTTCTGGAAACATGAAAGTCGAGAATCCAGAATCTAGGCAAGAAGTTCCTCTATCACTTGTGAGGCAAGATGCCCCCAATGCGTCTCACATGCAGCATTCGTATGGAGAAATATTTAGTAAGTAGTCGTAGCTATCCAAATATTGAATTAACAATAAATCTTCGTTTTATTTATTAGCAAGTTTAAGCTCTATTCTTACATGAAATGATGATTCTAAATTTATCTCTTATGGTAAAATTTTCAGTGATGCCTGGTTGCCCAGGATGTTTTCCGATATACACAGCAACTGACATAGGATTGATTGATCCATTGTGAACCTAGCAATTTTCAAATATTTGGTATGTGATCGTGTGTGTGTGTGTGTGTGTGCAGCTGCAATTGAATTTTTTAACTGTGAGATTGTGGAGAAGATTCTGAAGTTAATTTATTATCCAGTTTTGGAAAATGTGTTGATTTATTTAAAATGAAAATTTGTTCGATGGCTTCGACGTTTATTCAACTCAACCCATAAAATGATGCACAAATATTTTAATGTTCCTATTTATGTACAGATGAGTATATTTATAATTGTCTTTGTTGTAATGTTTTTATGAAATAGTGAAGTTATGTGAATCAATTTTTAGGAAATTTACCCCAATTTTTATTTTACGAAAATTGTTTATGTTATTATATATGGATTCTATTTCAAAGGTGTTTGCAGATTTATGAGAGATATTTACCAACTTGTTATGAATAAGTAATTAACATTAATTTCAGTCAAAGGACTGTGTGATCTTGGTTTTATTCTCAAGTACCCACATCATTGTAAATTTTTTACATATTTTCTGTAGAAAAAGTTATCTCTTTATGTTGTTTTAACATTTTGATATTAATAAGTGGCGTTGCTTGAAAAAAATCTTTTCTGCTACATATTTACTGTATGAAGTTTCTTAAAAGAGCCAGTTCAGAAATAAATACTGCCAATGTAAAGCTGTTCATGAGTTAAACAGATGATTGCATCAAAGAGTGTAAAATAGATTATTGCATAAGAAAAGGAACATTTTTAAACAGGTAAAAAAGGCAAATTTTTCCTGAGAAAGCTGGAGATACTCATTAGAATGTGTACTATAGAATCTTTCGGTATTGTTTTTGGAATTTAACGAATCAATCAATAGATTTGACTTCTCACTAGTCAAGCTTTGTTCATGCTCATAGAATGGACTATTTAAAATTTTAAGATCGACTCTTCTGAAAACTTATAATATTGATTGAATGCAAAACTCTTCTTGATCTGCAAATGCATTCCTCAAAATTTTGCTTGTTTACAAACCTACAATACAAAAAAGTCTGGATTATCACTTCAGCAGTTAAATTTTTTTTATTTTTTTGCATGTAATGCTGAATCATTTTCTTTAGTACATTTGTAATTTTCTGGTATTTTTTATTTCATATTCATCATCATTACATCTTATAAAGGTGCAACCTTATGGTTTGGTTTTTTGAGCCAAGTGATATATTGTTTATTGTGTCATACTGAGACACAATTGCTTCATATGAGATGTATGCAATTGCTTTTTTGTCATTCCATATTGTGTATGATTAAAATTATGGATGTCTAAATCAGACTTCACATAATAATGACCATCCTTGCTTTTTATTGCATCTCTGATACACCATGTAAACTGGATTGCCCCTCCTACATGTAATTTAACGTATTAAGAAGGGAAATGTAATTTCCATGTAGTTTATCAAAAGAAATGCTGGTTTTGACTAGGACTTGTTCATCATCAGTATCTTGAAGAAATTTTAATAACTATGGAGAATTTTCATGTACAATTAGTATTTTCCCTTCTATCAATGAAATTCCACAGTTTGATGTCTGTTTAATCAACTGTCAGTTAATATCTATTGAATATCAGAGTAATACAAAAGGGTCAAGCAATTGAAACTGATTCAGAGTTGATTTTTGAGCATTGAATTGAGCAGTTTATCAAACTACTATAAATGAAACAGTGCGTGAAGAGTAATTTTAAATATATATATTTGAAATTAACCACTACTATATATCTATCATTAAGTTGCTAATAATGCAAAACTTGCAAATCTGTCTCTATAATAAGTAAATGTTTCCTAATGTTTCATTTACCATAATATGTTTGGAACAATTCAAAATGTAGAAAATCATAAGTTTTTCCCTGAAGTAATGGCCTGAACACTTAGCAGTCATTATAAGCATAATTTGCATACTTTCAGAAAATATTTGTATCTGATAATGCAGAACTAGAAATCAATTCTGTTGAGCATAATCATTGTGTTTTTTGCAACATATTGTGCATGGTAACATAATGATGTAATTTAAACATCTTGATTCCTTTTCCATTCATCTCAGAATTAACCAAATGATCCTGTTCAATACATCAAAGATACTTCATGTTGGTGCTTAAAGAAAATTAGCTTAACCATCATGGAGACCTATTAATTCACAGGAGAATAGTTTATGTGGAATTCAAACCAAGCTTTGGTCACAGGTGTCAATTTGCTGGATATTTTTGTTGCATTGACTGTCACTAAAAATGAATGAAATAAAATTAAGAGCATCTTTATTTCAGGGAAATAAAGGCTAAAAAGTCTTAACATCAAGAGTGATATTGTATTAAGAGTAAGTGATGGATGCAGGAAGGCTCCAAGAAGTGGTGTCATCTTTTGGGAACTTGTCATAAGTGCAAGGCAAAAAGGAACTTTGAATGTCTAACATTATTAAGACAGGATTGAAATTTCTAAGTCTGTGGATTGTTTAAAAAATGTCATAACTCACAGTTTCTAAAATTAAGCTATGCAGCAGAGTAAGGAGACATTTTCTATTTCTTACTTCCATCCCATGATTCCATCTAGATTATTTTTATTCTGTGTTTATCAAGCAGTACTGCTTCGTTACCTATTTGGAATGAGAATGATGCCTATTTTAGACATAATTTTAATCTTAACCCTTTGGCTGCAGGAAACGTACTTCTACGTTCTTCTAAGAGGACTGCGGGAAAAACGTATTTCAACGTTTGACCTGCTCTTTCTTCCCCGTTCTTGTCCTTTCTCAATTTTATGGCCCTGCCTCTCAATGAGACACCCAAAGGCTCACTCTTCTGTATTGTTCTAGATTGGGAACATTCAAGGGATTTCGCACCTTGGGGGAAACCCAAATCTTCGATTTCTGAATAGTGAATTTACGAAATTAGTAATAATTGATAAAAATCAAGATATCTGTGAAGTGTTTGGTATCAAAATGATCAGCAAAGTGTAAGGAAAGTAACTTCGGACTGCTTATACAAAACGAATTTCTTATTAAATATATTATATATGATACCAATCATAATTTCTAAACAATAACACTGACCGCAACCCATAGGAAAATGGTCGACCCGGATTGTAAGGGACAACTACCTGCTAGGACTTGCCAGCACCTCCAGTACCCCGGTTACTTTTCTCCCGCACACAGATGTAGAAAAATCTGAGGGTCCCCCAGCTAAAGGGTTAAGAGATATTACCCTTTGAATCAAGCTCACAATCAACCAGACCCTGACTGGGATTTGATCCTGAGATCTTGTTGTTGCTAGGCTAGCATGCTTGCTTCTATGTCACTGAGGCAGTCCTCTTTGGAAGCAATCTTGATGAAATATTTGCTAGTTAAGATGCCCAAAAATATCCAAGCTTGGGGCAGCAAAATACCAACTTTACATATACCTGTCCTCAAAGATCAACTTGCTGAGGGTTTGAACGATAGTTCCAATGACTCAATCTGTAAGATTTGATTTCGAATAAATTTTGATTTGATGGGACCAAATTTCTCTATTTAGGTTCTAGACTGCTAGACTTTCTTTATAGTCGTTAGAGTCACATTTAAATTAGTGGGATAAATCAAAACATTTCCTGTAGATAATACAGACTGATGTAGCTTATATAGGAAATGGGTAAGGGTAATCTAGTGCAAGATGGTGCAGGAAAAATTCCAAGGAAGAATGAATTTGAAAAAAGTTTAACAGGACCGGGAATTGAACCCAGGTCTCCCAATTGTTGGTCAGATGCTCTCTCCATTGAGGTATACCAGCACATTCTGCCAGGGAATGGCAGAATGATTTTTTACCTTTACTATTATCATTATTAGGATATTCTCAATTTGCATGTACCTAATTTTCAGAGTAAAAACATTTCCTTCAGATGCTTTTATTAAGGTTCCAACCTTTACCATTATCATTGAAGCCTCAACCCTCTTTCAGGATTCAATAAAACTTTAACAAAAAGCAGTTTTTTTATAGTATAGCATAGTTATAGAAGAGAGTCATTTTAGAAGGAGAAAATGCCTATAATTAAGGTTGAGAGATGCTGATGTAGAAAATAGAAAGTTAAAATAACATGATATGTTAGTCATAAATTAAACTAAGATCAATCCAGAATAATTTTGATATAAATTAGACTACTCGTTATGAATGGGTATTGAATCAATTTTAAAAAATTAATTTTCAGTGGTTTATTTGTTTTCAGTTACTTTCCAGGGTGTTTGTAAATTATGTGCAAAGTGAAATTGACATCTCTGTTATAGTTTAAGTTCAGTGACGTGGAAAAGTAAAGTGAATTCTACAGAGCTTTTTACTTTTGTGGATTTTATTTTGAATTAAATTTGTAATTTAATGTATTTCTATTAATTTCATTCATGGAAGAGCATGAATGTAAGAAAAATTTCAGTTTTATGTTTTCTGAATTCAGGATACTTTTCCTTCCCATCATGAATTTATTTGATAAGTATTTAGAGAAAATCATTCTGAGTATTTTTGATATTTCAACGGAAATAAATGGATAAATAAGAATGTCATTTAAAATTATAAAATTTGCGTGAAGTAATGAGGAATTCATGCACTGGTGTGTGCCTTATCTTATTTTTACTACCCATCCAGATACCTAGGTCTTTCACTACATTAGATATTTGTAATTTAGAATCCTAAGAAATACTCATAGTCAATTGGTGATAGTTGATAATAAAATATAATCATTAAAATACTCTAATAAATGTCACATCTTTACATAATGATGTGACATTTATTAATCTTTAGTAATACTCTCTAACACCAAGAGTCCAGGTTATCAAGAGCATTTTGTAAGTTTATGCTGTGTTAAGAATCATTTACTGAGCAAAAAGTTTTGTGACTTATATACTAGAAAAATCAGAGTGCTCTAAATAGTAAGTTTTCCACATTTTTGGAAACTCCTGTGGACCTCCTATGATTTTCTTCTACTTATAAACAAGATAGAAAAATTACCAATTAACTTAACCTCTTTCGATGAGATAGATATTTATCTCTATATATTTACTTTCTGGTCCTGGATATGCATAGAACGAAGTAGTAAAGTGGAATACTATATTATGTGCTCAGATTGGGAATTTATATTCAACTATTTCCAACAGTTTATATTCAACTATTCTTCAGTGTTCAGTGTTTCCAACAATCAAAAGGTCAAGAATCAATAAAAAGGATCGACTGAATTACACTTTATAAGTAAAGGCATAAATTATTAAATAAAAGGATAGCTTACATATCTCTCTATGCAATGAAGCTAGTTTTTTCATTAGATAAATATAGCCAGTGCCTAAGGGAACTAATTTTTGGTTGACACTCAACGAATAATACCTACAGAACATGTATTTAATGGATTTAGATTAATTAACTGAAAATTTTTCCTATGCTTAATTCCAAGATTATTTTTTTTAATGCTTGTGTTTGATATTTCTTAACATTCTTCATTACATATGTCAGTAGCCATCCTTCATGTTGGCATATGCATACGTGTTAAGAATTTAAAATAATAATGAACATTTTTTGTAATTCTTATATCTTAAAAACGATCCAATTTTATGACTTTGATAAACAGTCATGAGTGTGTAGCCTATGTTCTTTGCTGAGAGTGAAAAATATAAAGAGACAATTTATGAGGCAGCAACATCTTCATTGCCAAGGGTTGTCAGTTACTATGAAACTGACACTAAGCTCCTTTGTTACTAGCAAGGAGAGTACCACCTCTGTGAAATGGATTCGTGCAAGACTTATAGGGTATGTTCCTTGCTCAAAAATAATAAACACATGTCCGACCATTGACACAACTAGGGATTTTTTAATGCAAAATTAGCAACTGAAAATAGGAGTTAGGCAAACATGCCACACAGACGCATCACACTGAAGATCACAAAACTCTCCAAGTTAGGAAATGTTGTCTCCCTTTTTTTTTAATAAATCATTTTTTCGCCATTTAGTATTGTCTCCCTACCCTCTATACATTCTTCACCCTTTTCCTCAACAGATATTCAACAATGTTAGGTCAGAACTCCAGCATGTATTATATTGCTACATTGGATACAAATTCTCTGCCAAAACAACAAGTGTCACTGACTTGGCCCATTAGTGCCGTACGAGCTTTAATGGGAAACCCTAAGGAACAATTAGATATCCATCCTAGCTATGATAAGTTTGATCCCAGAAGGTCCCAAATTCCCGATTTTTCCTGTAAGAATGCTTTGTGCAGATTTTTGGAAACTTATTTTGAGTTCTCCCCAGGAAGGAAGAGGATTGAAAATCGAGTTATTATTAGAAGACATGCTTCTGTAATGTAAACAGCAAAGATATTATCCAAAATGGTTTTGGTTTGATGCCAGGCCAACATAAAATTCTTCCAAAAATGAATGTGTAGTATGTGTGAGCATATGAGCTGGTTTCAAATTGCAATTCATATTTTGATTTGCCTGAAGAATAACCCTCAATTTTTCCTGAAACATACCCTGAAAGTCTCACATGAATCCATTTCCCTCAGAGGTGTTACTCCCCTTGTAAGATACACAACTGCAATAGTCTAAATTTGGCAAAATTTGGTATAGAAGAAGAATAAAATGTTACAATATCATTAACTTTTATTAACAGTCTTAATTTCCTTTCTTATGTTACCAAAGAAAACCTTTAATCTTTCACAAATACGTTCATGAAACAAAGTTAAATACCAGTAGCAGTAGTTTGAAAACATCTCAATTACCAAATGCTAAGCTGAAGGGAAAAAGTTATACTATTCTGAGAAACAAAGTCAGATGTTTCTGGGTGCATGCTCTGAACCAATCATACAGAAAATTTCTTTATATTCTTCGAGTTTCTGAGGCCACAAAGAATTATTATTACGGTTTTCTCCAATCAAATGACTTGATGTCAAAATTTAATATGAAATCTATATCCTAATCAACTAAATTACCTTGTATATTAGTCAAATTATGCTTCTGAGGTTTGAATGTTGACAGAGATTAACTTGTTAGCAAGCCCTGAATATTAATGTAGTGAAAGATGTAGTTAAAGTAGTATTTATTCTACACCTAGTTAAATATAAGTGACATTTTTACAGAATATAACGCAATCATTCCAACCTAAATCTGATTATTCTATCAAAAATTCTGACAAATAAATAAGGATGTGTTACATGTAATTTATATTGAAAAAAGTCAGCCATTCACTTACATAGGATGTCAAACTAAGGAAATCCTGCAATTTTATAGCTAAAAAGTAACATTATATAAGGATAAATACGAAGATGTGGATGTCAGTCAGACAAGAAATTCTTTTTCCGTGCAAGAAAACAGGTTTGTCCACTGACTGTAATTTCCCAATCTTTTCAATCCTTAAAGTTACTATACCCATCCTTTCATAAAATTCCATTTATCCAATAGAAAACATATACCCGCCTTTCGTATTCACATTTACTTATTTCAAATACCTTCTTTTGCTGCACTTTAACATTTTCACATCTCTCCTTCCAAATTAATGTTTCTGCATCAATGCAAACTTTAAAATGAAAGTAAGTCACCCTGTTTGTAATTATCATAGAGATTATCTTTGAGACTGCATCCACTATTTATGTCCTAATGCTCCTGTTTTTTGATGTTTTTACATCCAAATTTCTCAAAGAACTCAATCCAACGACTTTTTTATTATTTTATTATGTTAAAACATTTGTATGGGTGAAGCACGTGTCAAATAGTCGAAAGTATTGAAAAAAGCAAAAGGATGGCATTCTTTCTTCATTCTCCAGTTCCTCGCTATAAACCACTGACTACATACATTGCCTTTTATCTTCTGTTGGCTCATCTACCTAAGATACAAAACTTAATAACTTTCAACGTACCCACTGTAGAAAATCAATGTGATGTAATTGCTTTAATGAGAGCAATCACTATCAGCTTGATTATATTGGGGTACATAATAAGAGGGTTACAAAAGTAGTTTATATTCTCCCCTGGAAACATTAAAGGAAAATTTTTATGGCTTCTCCTTTGTGGAAGATGATTTATAATTAAATTCTCTTCAAATATAAACAAGGATTCAGACAGTCTTCTGATGTAAGGAAGATAACACTAACTCATCTGAATCAGACTTCGTAGATCTACCAATATCGGCTTAATATTCTCAGAAAGGCCGTAAGNCATTCTCCAGTTCCTCGCTATAAACCACTGACTACATACATTGCCTTTTATCTTCTGTTGTCTCATCTACCTAAGATACAAAACTTAATAACTTTCAACGTAACCACTGTAGAAAATCAATGTGATGTAATTGCTTTAATGAGAGCAATCACTATCGGCTTGATTATATTGGGGTGCAATATTAAGAGGGTTCCAAAAGTAGTTTAAATCCTCCCCTGGAATCATTTAAGGAAAATGCTTACGGCTTCTCCTTTGTGGAAGATCATTTATAACAAAATTCTCTTCAAATAGAAACAAGGATTCAGACAGTGTTCTGCTGCAAGGAAAATCAAACACTAACTCATCTGAATAAGTCTCCTTTTAGATCTACCAATATCGGCTTAATATTCTCAGAAAGGCCGTTAGGATGAAACGTGTTACTTAAGCTATTGCTGAATGAAAGCAAATATTAATTTGAAAAGCTAGGAAAAATATTTTTTGCTGCTCTGAAAATCATAGTCACTGGACCCTTTCTCTCAGGTTCAGAGTTTAGCATTTAGAGTTCAGCGTGCAAAAACTCTCGTAACTGTAGGAAAAACATCCACATTCTCTATTTCGCTACAATAAGATTCGCCTTTTTCTCGGGGAATCTTATTGCAAAGCTCTAATCTTACTGCCTACCAAAAGCACAAAAAAGAGCACTTGTAGCACCGAGTCATGAAAAATGTGAACCTTTTTTATGTAAGCTAAAGGCAAAGAAGTTTCATCATCAGAAATCATGTGATCATATGATTAGCCCCTCGGTTGATTCTTGGCAATCGAACGATTTAGGAATGAAAGTCCGGAAGCGATTATAACTGCATTTACGAAAGCTAGGTAAATATTGATACATCACATGTCTTAAAAAAGTTAAGAATGAGTCCTTTATGCATTTTCTGATAAAAAGAAGAGTAAACAAATTGATAAATTAAGTT
>KZ308830.1:436797-446847 GCA_000376725.2 Ladona fulva
GTTCAGGAGAAACCACGTTCTCGGAAGAGTCGCGGACATAATGCGCCCTCCCTGCTATATAGGCCGCTCCGATACAGCGAGGAAAATAAGAGAAATAGTTGCGAAAATGAACCGATTCAAGAATTCGTTTTTTTCCGCGAACGATACGCGAAAGTAATCGACTAGGTAAATAGAGTCTTGGTGCATGCACCCCTGCCACACGCCGGAAGGTGGCTAGCAGGGTATACACATAGACATAGACAAAAATTTGTCGTAAAATATGGGTTCGCCATTTTGTTGTATAACTTATGCAAATATTCCACTGTGATCATTAAAACCAAGTAATATGAAACATAAAGGATATGTTTATAATACAGCATCGTTTTTTACCCGATGATTTTGCTCATTTGTGTTCAGTGTTGGCTTTAAGTTGAAGAAATTTGTGTAAAATCGAAGACCGGCTTTTTTTCGTCAAATTTGGTCAACTTTGACCCCCTGTAGAATTTTAATACACGGGAATAAAAGTAATTGATTTGGTAGTTATATGCAGAATTTATTTAAGAATAGCCATGCGAAGTTTCAAAGTCCGCGCTCAAAAAAACCATTTACTTATTTTTGGCCAGCTTTTTTCGATTCTAACACACTATGCGGCAGGGAGAAACCTTTTGAACGTAAAACAATCAGGATCAAATTTGATTCTACACCATGTTAAACGTTTCTCGACATAACATTACGATTCCACCGAAGAACTTCTCTTCATAAGAAGAGTGGGAACTTTACGAAGGGTTTTTGTTTATTGCCTGCCCTTTATTTCCGTCTTAAGACTTATTTTGCTTACTCTCCCTTACCTCTGCCCTTCTTTCATCCCCTCTGTTTGGAAGACTCATCAGCGGCGATTCTTCGAACTAAATTCGGAAGGCGCGAAAGACAGCTAGTTTAAACTGTATCCAAATCCCTTAAAGAATGACTCGGCAGTTTTTTATAGAAAGAAAGTTGATGAGGACCAAGCAAAAGCAGATTAAAGTTTTGATATAGATGAAGAATGGAAGTTAGTGAAGAATGCTACCCGGAAAGGGCTGGATGAATGGAAAAGTACAAAACGATAAGAAAAGAAAATAGTGGATTGATCAAGAAATTCTCTAAATGGTGAAAGAGAAAAGGAAGTACAAAAATAGTCATACTGAAGAAAGAAGGAACCAATACAAAATATTGAATAATGAATTACGAAGAATTACAGATAAAGCCAGAGAAGTTTGGATGCAAAATCAGTGTAAAGCAATAGAAATTCTGGAGCGACTGCGGAAATTTGAGGAGATATACAAGGTAGCAAAAGGTTTACCAAGAATTGTCCCAATAAAATAAGCAAAAAAGGGATTTAAAAGAACGGAGAGATAAGCAATAATGTGGAAGACAAAAAGGATGTACGGGTGGGATTTGTTGAAGAGTTGAAAAGATAAACGCTTACAATACAAATGCTTTAAAGTTGGAAGATGTGATAAAAAAAGCGGAATTTTTTAATTTCCCGAGCTGTATAATTCCAATCGTCCAAATTTTTTTCTGTGTATTGGTACGCATGTCCCTAACGTACTGTACTGTACATTGTTAAGAGTAGCCATTTTGAAAGCTTAGTCTATTGTTGACAGTCAAAAAAGTTGCACGTGTTTAACTGTGATCGGCGATTTTTCACTTGCGACAAAAATTGAACAATGAATTTGCATTAAATTCTGCGGTAGGAATGGAATAAAGCGCTGCACCACATTGGAAAAGTTAAATGTTGCTTTTGGCGAATGTTCAGTGAATAAAACGAGCGTTTACAAGTGGTACAAACGTTTTCTAGAGGGTCGTGAAGACACTGAAGATGACGAGCGCCATGGACGTCCCAGACCATCGACAACCGATGATATTCTCGATAAGGTTATGGACGATCGCCGAATCACTATCAGAGAGGATGCTGATGGGGTTGGGATATCATTTGGCTCATGCCAAGCAATTTTTTACGGATGTTTTTGGATGAAACGTGGCAGCAAAATTTGTCCGAAAATTGTTGAATTTTGACCAAAAGCAGCACCGAAATTGCTTAAGAGTTGCTGAATGAAGTCAATGACGATCCAGAACTTATTCAACAGGTCATAACTTGTGACGAAACATGGGTGTACGGGTATGACGAAACTGAGGCTTATTTGTCCCAATGGAAACTTCCTGAAGAACCAAGACCGTATTCACCGGACATGGCCCCCTGTGATTTCTTCCTATTCCCAATACTGAAGAGAACCTTGAAAGGACGGCGTTTTGGCAACACTGGGGAGATCAAGACAGAATCGCTGAAGGAGCTAAACGCCGTACCAAGAAGCGTTTCAGAAGTGCTTCGATGAATGGAAAAAGTGCAGGCACAAATGTATTATATTTGAGGGGGAGCACTTTGAATGGGACAACAACATTGATATCAATAAATAAATAAAGATTTTTTTTGAGAAAACAAAAAATTCCGCGTATTTTTTATCACACAACGTACGCCAAACAAAAAGTGATTATGAAATTAGAAGATGAGGAAACGGGAGAAATGAGGATTGGTAAGAGAGTTAGGCAAGGCAGCTGCATGTTTCCAGTCTTGTTCAATATTTAAGCAGAAAAGCTAATGGAAATGGAGAGTGGTAAATGTTGAAAGAGTAAAAGTAAAAACCATAAAATATGCTGACGATCAAGCGATTGTACCAGAGACAGAAAAAGAACTACAGAAACCCAGGGAAAGAACATGTAAGGTTCGAGAGATGTATGAAATGAAAGTAAACATAAATAAAACATAGGTTATGATGATTGAGAAAGAAGCTGATGATTTCAATATCTTATTAAGAGGTCAACGACTAGAGCAGGTACAATTATTCAGATACATATATACGTCTTTATTTACGGATGAAATTGGAACTAGATAGTCTGGTCTTACATTTAACCAAAAACAAATTCAAAAAAGAATACGATTACCATTGTAATAAAATTATATAATAGAATTATTTGCATACATAAGAAATTATAACACATCAAAAAAGGAGATTAAAAAAGAGAGGAAAAAGAGGTTAATATGTAGGAGGAAAGAGGAGGGAAGTGATAGGGAATGAGGTAGAAGAATAATAGAAAACGTTCAATGTAAAGAAGGGTTGATTTGGAGTTTATCTACGTTAGTGGAGGTTTGATATTGAAAGAGGGATTGGAAGTAGCAGTTCTTAAATACCGGTAGTGAGGATAGATTTTTGAATATCTGGATGGAGAGCGTTCCATAACGTGTAGAAACATGAAAGCATTTATTATGGATTTCGGTTTTGTGTTTGGGAATTCGGAGTTGCTTATTGTTATTAGTGCAAAGATTGTGTATGCTGCGCATTGTATGGAAAAGGCATCGTAAATACTGCGGTTGGTGATTATTTCTAATTGAGAAGAACTGTGAGAGGAGGTGAAGATTTCGTCTATGCTCGTGCTTCAGCCATCCTAGCTGATGATAGCATTTGGAAAAGGGGTCACTTTTTTGATACCTCGGTAGCCTTATAATAAAGATGGCAACTGCACTCAGAACTTTCGGATTAGGTTATCTATGAGAAAGAAAACCTTTGATAGATGATGAGAGTGAGATGGAAAGAAAAGGTGAGGAATGTCTAAGTATTGGAACGGGTTGAAGGGAAAAGGTCAATCAACAACACGATAAAAAGAAGGAAGGCAAACTACTTAGTTGAGGGATCGCATGAGGCGTGACTGCCGACAGAGTAGGTTTATAAAAGGAAAAGTCAGAGGAATTCGGAGGAAAGGAAGACGAAAATTTAACCTATTTACATATTTGCGGGAAAACAGAACTTGCCAGGAAATGAAAAAGCATTCACGGTATAGACAAGTAGTCGATGCTTTTCCATTAAATTCTTTATTAAATTTCTGAGAAGAGCCACTGTATCGATTATTTCTTTGTCAAGGTCTCTAAATTGCCAAGAAATACGACCTTTTTAAATAAAGGATAAAAGTTCAAATCTCAACTGTGAGAGTAATATTTTCTAAAACTTACAAATTACGATGCAATCAATATTTTGGGAAAAAAGTTTTATTCCCGATACATCCTACGTATGTTTCCGTATCGTCCTTCAGAAATTAGAGGATATTAGTGAAATACTAATAATTATTTTCATTGGCCGTGAAATTATTTAAAAGTATTACTCTCTGCAAGAAATGGTTTATGAATGTAAAGAGTAAACAAGAAAGAACTCCCAAAAATTGAATAATTATGTTATGACTTTCATTGACATAGTNACCTGCTCTAGTCGTTGACCTCTTAATAAGATATTGAAATCATCAGCTTCTTTCTCAATCATCATAACCTATGTTTTATTTATGTTTACTTTCATTTCATACATCTCTCGAACCTTACATGTTCTTTCCCTGGGTTTCTGTAGTTCTTTTTCTGTCTCTGGTACAATCGCTTGATCGTCAGCATATTTTATGGTTTTTACTTTTACTCTTTCAACATTTACCACTCTCCATTTCCATTAGCTTTTCTGCTTAAATATTGAACAAGACTGGAAACATGCAGCTGCCTTGCCTAACTCTCTTACCAATCCTCATTTCTCCCGTTTCCTCATCTTCTAATTTCATAATCACTTTTTGTTTGGCGTACGTTGTGTGATAAAAAATACGCGGAATTTTTTGTTTTCTCAAAAAAAATCTTTATTTATTTATTGATATCAATGTTGTTGTCCCATTCAAAGTGCTCCCCCTCAAATATAATACATTTGTGCCTGCACTTTTTCCATTCATCGAAGCACTTCTGAAACGCTTCTTGGTACGGCGTTTAGCTCCTTCAGCGATTCTGTCTTGATCTCCCCAGTGTTGCCAAAACGCCGTCCTTTCAAGGTTCTCTTCAGTATTGGGAATAGGAAGAAATCACAGGGGGCCATGTCCGGTGAATACGGTCTTGGTTCTTCAGGAAGTTTCCATTGGGACAAATAAGCCTCAGTTTCGTCATACCCGTACACCCATGTTTCGTCACAAGTTATGACCTGTTGAATAAGTTCTGGATCGTCATTGACTTCATTCAGCAACTCTTAAGCAATTTCGGTGCTGCTTTTGGTCAAAATTCAACAATTTTCGGACAAATTTTGCTGCCACGTTTCATCCAAAAACATCCGTAAAAAATTGCTTGGCATGAGCCAAATGATATCCCAACCCCATCAGCATCCTCTCTGATAGTGATTCGGCGATCGTCCATAACCTTATCGAGAATATCATCGGTTGTCGATGGTCTGGGACGTCCATGGCGCTCGTCATCTTCAGTGTCTTCACGACCCTCTAGAAAACGTTTGTACCACTTGTAAACGCTCGTTTTATTCACTGAACATTCGCCAAAAGCAACATTTAACTTTTCCAATGTGGTGCAGCGCTTTATTCCATTCCTACCGCAGAATTTAATGCAAATTCATTGTTCAATTTTTGTCGCAAGTGAAAAATCGCCGATCACAGTTAAACACGTGCAACTTTTTTGACTGTCAACAATAGACTAAGCTTTCAAAATGGCTACTCTTAACAATGTACAGTACAGTACGTTAGGGACATGCGTACCAATACACAGAAAAAAATTTGGACGATTGGAATTATACAGCTCGGGAAATTAAAAAATTCCGCTTTTTTTATCACATCTTCCAACTTTAAAGCATTTGTATTGTAAGCGTTTATCTTTTCAACTCTTCAACAAATCCCACCCGTACATCCTTTTTGTCTTCCACATTATTGCTTATCTCTCCGTTCTTTTAAATCCCTTTTTTGCTTATTTTATTGGGACAATTCTTGGTAAACCTTTTGCTACCTTGTATATCTCCTCAAATTTCCGCAGTCGCTCCAGAATTTCTATTGCTTTACACTGATTTTGCATCCAAACTTCTCTGGCTTTATCTGTAATTCTTCGTAATTCATTATTCAATATTTTGTATTGGTTCCTTCTTTCTTCAGTATGACTATTTTTGTACTTCCTTTTCTCTTTCACCATTTAGAGAATTTCTTGATCAATCCACTATTTTCTTTTCTTATCGTTTTGTACTTTTCCATTCATCCAGCCCTTTCCGGGTAGCATTCTTCACTAACTTCCATTCTTCATCTATATCAAAACTTTAATCTGCTTTTGCTTGGTCCTCATCAACTTTCTTTCTATAAAAAACTGCCGAGTCATTCTTTAAGGGATTTGGATACAGTTTAAACTAGCTGTCTTTCGCGCCTTCCGAATTTAGTTCGAAGAATCGCCGCTGATGAGTCTTCCAAACAGAGGGGATGAAAGAAGGGCAGAGGTAAGGGAGAGTAAGCAAAATAAGTCTTAAGACGGAAATAAAGGGCAGGCAATAAACAAAAACCCTTCGTAAAGTTCCCACTCTTCTTATGAAGAGAAGTTCTTCGGTGGAATCGTAATGTTATGTCGAGAAACGTTTAGCATGGTGTAGAATCAAATTTGATCCTGATTGTTTTACGTTCAAAAGGTTTCTCCCTGCCGCATAGTGTGTTAGAATCGAAAAAAGCTGGCCAAAAATAAGTAAATGGTTTTTTTGAGCGCGGACTTTGAAACTTCGCATGGCTATTCTTAAATAAATTCTGCATATAACTACCAAATCAATTACTTTTATTCCCGTGTATTAAAATTCTACAGGGGGTCAAAGTTGACCAAATTTGACGAAAAAAAGCCGGTCTTCGATTTTACACAAATTTCTTCAACTTAAAGCCAACACTGAACACAAATGAGCAAAATCATCGGGTAAAAAACGATGCTGTATTATAAACATATCCTTTATGTTTCATATTACTTGGTTTTAATGATCACAGTGGAATATT
The DNA here is from genome assembly GCA_000376725.2 of Ladona fulva. Classification (NCBI taxonomy): domain Eukaryota; kingdom Metazoa; phylum Arthropoda; class Insecta; order Odonata; family Libellulidae; genus Ladona; species Ladona fulva. Next base: position 443,620 of record KZ308830.1, read on the forward strand.
TGCATAAGTTATACAACAAAATGGCGAACCCATATTTTACGACAAATTTTTGTCTATGTCTATGTGTATACCCTGCTAGCCACCTTCCGGCGTGTGGCAGGGGTGCATGCACCAAGACTCTATTTACCTAGTCGATTACTTTCGCGTATCGTTCGCGGAAAAAAACGAATTCTTGAATCGGTTCATTTTCGCAACTATTTCTCTTATTTTCCTCGCTGTATCGGAGCGGCCTATATAGCAGGGAGGGCGCATTATGTCCGCGACATCTTCCGAGAACGTGGTTTCTCCGAACTTATTTAATAAATTTATCCTTAGCGTTAATCTTCTTTTTTCTAATGATTCCCATCCCGCGTTCTTGAGTATCTCAGAAACGCTTACTGATTTATCATAGCAATTACGAAACGTATCGCCTTTCGTTGCACCTTTTCTATTTCTTCTTTCCGAAAATCTAAAAATATCGCATCGACTTGCTTTTTATTTTCCGCAGATTTCAGGACATCGTGGTCTCGCATGATCGAGTCTTACGAAAACCATGTTGGTGCCTAGCTATAAAATTGGGACGTTTCGAGAAAACTCATTAGGGAACTAGCAATTATATGTTCCATTAATTTACCGCTCAATGATGTTAAAGAGATAGGCCTGTAATTCGCTGGATCCTCCTTTAAGCCGCTTTTAAATATAGGAGTGACATTCGCAATTTTCCAATCTTTCGGGACCTAACCTTCGCTTATAGATTTATCGAATATAACTTTAAGAAAAGGTGCCGCGCTCTCTGCTACTTCCTTGAATACTCGAGCTGGTATGTCTTCGGGGCCAGGGGTTTTATTCGGTTTGATCTGTCGTAGCAACTTAAAGCAATTGCATCACGTTGATTTCCTATAATGATAACATTTAAAGTTATTTTAGTGTATTATCTAAGGTAGATGTGCCAACGGAAGATAAAAGGCAACGTATGTAGTCAGTGAACTGGAGAATGAAGAAAGAATGCTGTCGTATTGCACACTTGAGTTATCGTATCGTGATACGACATGGGATATAGTAGCTAAAGTCAACTTAAGTTTTAATAAAAATGTTTTATTAGCACAGTCTGAAGCTTACATTGAAGCCGGACTTGACAATCCTTGGCCGATGGGTAGCTAGCGTAAACACGGGGAGTGCAACGCGTGGTCGAAGTCAGCACAGGAGGAGAGAGAGCGGAGTGTGGCCCCGGGTCTTTAGGTTCATAAGACCCGTGGCCGCACTCCGATCCTCTCCGCAGCCTCTTATGGACCTAAGAGGCTGCGGAGGCGCGGAGTGTGGCCACGGGTCTTATGAACCTAAGAGGCCACAGGGAGTGAAGGAGAAGGAATGGGGTCCCTGTGCATGGAACGGTTCCTATTTATAGGGAGAAAAGGATCGGAGCCAGGGGGCATAAGGGTGGGGAGGGCAGAGGTCAGGGCAGAAAGCGTATGGGAAAGGAATGCAGAAAGCGAATGGGAGATGCTGTGTCGCCAGAAATGTTTGGATTTAGGCGTCTGGTCAAGTGGGTATTGGTGTAAGGTCCAGTGCAAGAGTAAGATCGTCGGGTAAGATGGGGAGAGGGAAGCGGAGGGTAGAGGAAAAGGAACAAGGCGTTGAAAGAAGTTATTAGGTGGAGTTCTTGGGAAAATGAGGAAACCATTCCTATGACTATTGAGTGCCTTTCCCACGAAAATAGTCTTCTATTCTCGGCCATCGCTTGCCCTCCACAACAATGCCATTCTTTCGCTTTTTCCACTTCTTTCAACAATTTGACTTGTGCTTCATCCACAAAAATATTTTAACGTAGTAACATAATAATAAAGTCGTTGGAATTAATTCTTTGAGACGTTTGCATGGATGAAACATAAAGAAACGGCAGCGATAGTTTATTAATAGTGAATGCAGACTCAAACAAAATCTCTGTGATAATCATGAACTGGGTGATTTAGATTCATTTTAAAATTTGTACATAATCATTAACGTAGAAGAGGGTATGTAAAAATGGAAAGGGGCAGCAAAAAAGTTGTTCAAATCGGTAAATGTGTTCGTGAAAACAAAGGGTAGGTCCATATTGCCTATTGGATAAATGGGACTTTATGAAAAGATGGATGTATGTAGTAACATATAGTACATTATGTTACTATACAGGTACTATATAAATAATTACTATAGTAGCCGACGTTTTTACATGAAATGCTTTACTAAATTTCTGAGAAGAGCCACTGTATCGATTATTTCTTTGTCAAGGTCTCTAAATTGCCAAGAAATACGACCTTTTTAAATAAAGGATAAAAGTTCAAATCTCAACTGCGAGAGTAATATTTTCTAAAACTTACAAATTACGATGCAATCAATATTTTGGGAAAAAAGTTTTATTCCCGATACATCCTACGTATGTTTCCGTATCGTCCTTCAGAAATTAGAGGATATTAGTGAAATGCTAATAATTATTTTCATTGGCCGGGAAATTATTTAAAAGTATTACTCTCTGCAAGAAATGGTTTATGAATGTAAAGAGTAAACAAGAAAGAGCTCCCAAAAATTGAAAAATTATGTTATGACTTTCATTGACATAGTTTGACTTCGAAGTACCAGTAGCAAGCGGTAGGAGGGCAATAGAGTTGCTTTCCTAACTAAATAACCCTATTAAATGTCCCAGGCCTTGGAAGTAAGAGCGACCGGAAACAACGATCCATTCTGAATGTTCGAAGATTTCAAAATTTAGGTGCAGCCTTAGGTAACAAGTGCAGCCTTAGGCTACGGGGGATATAATCCCTCCTCCAAAGATTCCTCCAGTCAGTGAAACGGAGTGTCTCTCCAAGGATATTAAACCAATACGTGAGCCCATTGTACATGCAAAACAATATTCACCATCACATGAAGAAAGCAAGGAAGATGAGAGCATTGAAGATTTTGTAAGGAGTGTGATCCGTGGCCGCATTCACGGCACCGTAAGTAAAGGATTTCCAATGATTTTGCTTTAGAAACGATATCTCATCAGACTCCAAGTAATTAATTCGTACTTTTTTAGTTACTAATGTTGCAGCAGCGGGATCGGAGATGCAGCAAATTAGCAAATGTAGCCGGTGGAGGCTGGAAATCCTGGACGGAGCTTTGGGTTGAGAGATGTGGCGACGTGTGCCCCGATGCAAAGGAGACTCAATATTCTGCCGATTATCAAGGCGATCACGTAGATACTCCGCATCCAACCCCTTCTGCCAAAACTGC
>KZ308831.1:9848-20340 GCA_000376725.2 Ladona fulva
TCCGTAAGTCGAAGGGTAAAGATTGGGAAATGCTTAACGTGCTGCCATAACTCGCCATCTCTCACCTAATCCCACTTCAAATTCCCGCCTGGGAGTGTGACGTCACAGTGAGGGGCCCGGGTGTTCTGTTTATAATTTTTGACCTCGAATATCTCGGCTCCTAGGTCACGAGGGAACGTATAATTTCACAAATCTTATTTTTTCGCCATAAACTATGGACCTACCGAGTTTGAATTAAATCGGGCGGTAACAGTCCGTTAATGTTCCTTGTCAGAAATATTTTTAGAATTCTGAGAGGAAGAATACCAAATATTGAAAATCTCAGTATTGATGGATATATAGGTATACAAACAGACTAAATAAATAAGTCAGCATGCACTGTTTTTAAAAAATAATTTTCAAGGCACCCACACAGAATCATGCACAACTCTCCTAAAGAATACCTACCCTTGCCAATAATTACTATGTGATGCATTATCTCATAATATCCTTCATACTATTCAACTACGGAGTGATAAGGCAAACTGAACATTGAAAATAATTCAGCATTAATGGGCATCGTCAAAAGTAAAGTAAAGCTTCATACCAGTTTAGCCAGAGATAATCCCTGAGATTTTCCATTAGCTGACTCTTCGGAAGGTTTTGGAATAGTTACTGAAGGCTGAATGGTGTTGCTCACAACCGGCACGTTACTATTACTCTGCCAGTTGGTGGGTAGAGAGATAGGCCCAACTGTGCTGTCGGTGGGAGGAGGAGATTCCACAGAGAGGCCAGATAACTGAACCAAACGTCCATCTGGCAGGCGAATGAGAACGTGGACAGGCGAATCCTTGTTTTGAACATCTTTTGCAGCACTCAACGATTTAAATCTGTGTAATGACAGAGAAAGCTCAATCAAGTGAAAATATAACATAATATATAGTAGAAATAAAGTTGACTAAAAAATGTATTACATTAAATCATATCATCCTCATCAAATCAATTTTTTACATTAATCTAATATCTTCTACGTGAATTACCACCCAGATTTTAAGCTTAAAGAGCATATTCAATTCAATGTAATTAAAAATAATTTTATATCAGGTTTGAGTCCCAGTCATTTCTCAACTGTTTCCACTTTTATCTATACCTGAGTAATATCAAAGTAATCCCTCATTTCTGAACTCCAGGACATCAAGGCTTTAGAACTTTTCTGGTGTAAACACAATTAGGTAGTACTTGCATCGATATTTTACATGTTTAATGCATCTCACTGAATCAGTGGAGAGTGAACTAACCATACATATTTTCTAATTATGAATTGCAAAGTGAAGAGTTGCCATCAAAAGGGAGCTTTACTCATTGTGCTCACCATTCCTTCCATTAATGAAAGTATGCATTAAATAGTAATGAAGGAAATCAGGACAACTGGATGGAATTATGTTCACCAATTAAATAGTAAGAAATTTCAACTTACAATATGCTATCAGTTATGGGTTTTTCTTTAGCTTTATCTGCACTGTCAGATGCTTTCTTTAGGTGATCCAAAACTATTATTTCATCAGAATCGTTCAAACTAACAGGAAGACCTTCACTGCCTTGTGACTTATCCACTTGAGAAGAATCAAGTGACTTTTTCTCCTTATCCTTTTCCACAGACAAGTCACTAGGGTGTCCCCCACCAGGCCCAGCACCACTTCCCGAGGGGACTGTCTCGATAAGTGGAAAAACATGGGGCGTGTGAAGCATGTCATCTGGCTGATGTGCTACAAGGGGATCCAACTGCAAACAAGAGAGTGAGTTTAACTGCAACAGGTGCAAAAACAATGACAACAAATTTTAATCAAAAAAAGCTGTTTTCAATGGAACTAGAATAAACCAGAAAGAATCATTTGAATGATAATTATCATCATTTGGGTAATATATCCCAAGGGCAAGTAAATGTGTTCTATTGTCATGTAAAAAGATAAGAGAGATACAGGTTGATTGATGATGGTCACTTAAGAATTCATTAGCAGAGTTACACAATTTCTCATAAAGAAATATTTTTTTTATAAGTAGAACTTGTCAAAGAACTTCTGTCATTTTCAAGCAACTTACTATTTCCTGGGCTTAGGGCCTAAAAGGTACACTTAACAGAGTCGAGAAAATTAATGGAACTTGATCTATTATAATGGTTTCAAACTTTGAAATAGGTAATAAAAAGACAAACATTGGAACAAACAAAAGTGGCAAGAAACAGAATTTAAAGCCTGGAAGAATGGAGATCGAATTAAAGAAATAAGGGAACGAGCATTAGCAATTAACTCTATAGGCCTCTTCTGCAGGAGGAAGATTGAATGGGAATAAGTGGATATTACATAGAATAAGAGACAGCAAAAAACAGAGGGATCCATAATAAAATTGTTACTAAGCTTCATTGATCAAAGAAAAAGAAAAATATCTTGATATATAGCAACAGGAATTAATGTTAGTGAGCACTGATGAAATATGTGGCACCCGATGAATGAAATGACACATGTTAAGTAACATCATTCAAGTTTTGGAATTAAGTTGTTGCACTTTTTCCTTTCCAGTAGCCAATCAACGATTAAAATGGTACCATACATTTCTTATGAAATAAAATAGATTTCTAAAATACATGAAAGCTCTTATTTATAAATTATAGACATTGAATACCTCGATTATAGAGGTAGCACCAGACTTTGCAGCCTCAGCTGCTTTGCGAAATTGTTCTTCAAATGGATTTACATTCTGCAGATCCTGAAAAAGTCCAACCTCCTCACAGTTCCGAATAAAACGTGTAGGGGTTGGAGTTTGATCAGCTGTTAAAAAGAAAATTCCAATCGAAAATTAGAGAACTGTCCATTCAACTGAGACACAACAAATAAATCATAACTTACAACAACTAAATAATAGTTTCAGTTTCACATCTGAAAGGTGAAACACAGGCTATAGCAAATATGGTGACAATATTTCAATAATAGTACATACATGCTGATAAATGAAAATTATTGCATATTATCTTATTTGGGAATTATTCTTTACATAAAGTTTCCTCAATTATAATTTTTGTGTTGCTATGAGATGAAAAGAAGTTAAAGAGAAACAAAGAATATGTACCCGAGAGTATCTACCATGCAGCAAACAAAAAGACAAGTAAAAAATAATTTTAAATGACAATAGAGTGAAAGATATGTATAATCTTCAGAAAAGAGAGAACTTCAGAACTGATCTAAACTATGGTTTAAATGTTTGAAATGAAAATTCAGCACAAAAATCCATCTTATGAACAAGATATACTTCATTGAATAATCCTAATACATTTTATCTTCGTTTTTTCTCAAATATTAAACCCTTAGGATTAATTTTAGAGCCCACAATTCTGAGGAGGTAATAATTTCACTTCCCTCAAAGAATGGATTTGAAAATATTGAAATATTAGTCTTTTATAACGCTAATTGATAACTGAATTGCTAGGATCACTTTCTCCCTTGTTTTTAGCCCATAATTAAGGACTAATTGAATTTCTAGGATTGGAAAATATCTGGGAAACAGTATCACAAAAATATACATTGAAGAAGTCAACAGTAGCTACCAATGGATGAGTAACAGAAAATCGTTATCCATTTCTTAAGTAAAATTTACTTCCGTTCATCATAAATCCTGCGAAACAAAATCTTTACCACGGCTATAACCGAAATCAAATTGACCCAAACACAAATTGTTTTCGACGGTTAAACCAAAGCAGCATAAATGTTGTATGGTGAATCAAAAGTTAACCTTGACAATTCAAAGTAACATTCACTGACTACAAAACTTCCACTATAATCATAAGTTCCCTAAGAAACGTAATAGAAAAGAAAATAAAGCATCTACAAAGAAATGGTGAGATATACTGCTTTATTTCAAGTTTATTAGAAAGTTTATACTTAATGTGGGCCTTCTAAATACTGATGCAGTGAGCAAAAGTCTTCAGTCAGTGCTGAATGAATTTTTATATTAAATTGTTGATGTCATGCAGACATTGATATCTTTAAAGAATTGTCACTCACCGACAAATACATTGGTCTTCTGGCCATTGCCGAAATTTAAGGACATGTCATGTTTTTTCTTGTGTACTGTCAAATGATCTTCGTTGGTAAACGTCTACAGGAATCATTTAGTAGAAAAATAAAGGTGATGAATAGTAAAGATGTTTAGCAGTTAATAAGTTCATGACGTTAAAAGTAATTACCATGCCGCATCCTTCGATCGAGCATGCGAAAGGCTTATTGTTTTCCCCCATGACAGCTGTTTTGATGCAGATTAAAAAACTTAACTTTAAAGTGAAGAAACAATTGATTTGCGATAACTACGCGAGAGTCATCAATTGATACGCAGCGTAATAGCGCCTTACCTAGTGTGTTGGACAGATGAAGAAATGTTATGGTATCGGCAATGGAAACTTCTAAACATCTCGTGAATACAGTGTTTCTTCTTCGGAATTAAAACGGGAAGAATATTTTGGTACGATATGAGTTACGCTGTAAAATCATGTATTACCATCGAAGATGAAAACCTGTTGGCGGGATTCATCGTTCTTTAAATATCTTTTATCTTACGAAAAACTAAATTGAAATTGCGCTTTCAAAATCTACTCCAATTCTAAGTAATACATGAATTGTTCTTTGTCATGAACGATGGACCAGTGTGGTTTAAACTTCTTGTAGATTTTATATTGCTGCTCGATTTGCTGGTGCGAGTAACCTTGAAGACTGGTTGCTAGTAAACTCGTCCAATGTAATTGAGCATTTATCTTCAAATGACAAGCATGGGAGATTCCTTTAGGATACTTTTCAGATTTCTAGGTTCGATGGACAATAATTTCAATTGCTTGCGTTTACACCTTGAACAGATTTTCACAGGAAAGAACTACCTATAAAACATACCCTTCCAAACTACTTACGGATGCTATGTGTCATATCAAAGCCAGATATTAATTACAACCACTGAAATAATCTGGAAATTTTCTAGACACACACAATTGAAGTATTTAATAGGAAAGATCAAAATGGTAAGATGCTGCTAATAACTTAACACTTGCGGGGAGTGAAGGTTAATCATCAACATTTAAATTTGTCAGCCTGAGAATGTCCGATATAATTTCTATTATCAGTTAATATCATTTTTCAATCCAAAGAAATTTTAAGCTTTGTTGATGAGTTCCCTAATATTACCAATTATGTTAGTCATGCAGCGAAAAAATTAATGTAACTAGGTGTTAAAGGAATGAAGATGGGGGAGTTTTACAGAGGCCTTTAGGATGAAAACAAGGTCCCAAGAATAGCATGTACTGGAGGTCTTACCAACAAACTTTAAGGAAATCGAGGAAAATATGTAGATTTCTACCTAAGAGGTGGATCTAAGTGGTGGGCACTTGTCTGAGTGATGAGATAGATGCATTAGATCATAGTAATCCGGTCTAGAAGTAATTAGAAACTAAGATGATGTAACTGGGGAAATCATCTTTAGACATACAACCCAGCCTCTGAAGTTGGGAACTTCTAGATTTGAGATGAGGAAACCATCTGCTCAGTTGAGGTTTGGTTTTCAGGAAAAGGCTACAATTCATCCCTTAGGGTGCTCTCCTCTAGTATGTGGCTGAAGAAAGAAGGAAAAAGATAGCACCACCTAATATGTACTAAAAAGAACACTTTTTCTCTTATTCTATAGAATAATATTATTATTAATTAATTATTATATATAATAGATTCTAGATAGAAAACAGACGACCTTTTCTTTGACCTTAATTGCGGGAAATGGAATAAAAATAGATGGTTGAAGGTTCCTTAGCATATTTCAATCAGCATCAAACTTTAAGATCAATCCACACAATTGGAATTATTAGTTACTGGTGGGTTGGTTTGCACGATTCTTGCATTACTATTTGGATCTGTAATTTTCCATCACTGAGTTTAACAGCTATTTCAAGTTCTTTGCTGAAAGATTTGAATAATAGCTATGGGATGTAGATTGATATATCACCTCAATTAGGTGATGATAACACAGTGATATTATTATGCAGCAATGCATTTTCAAGAGTTGGATGGCTTTCACTTAAGCTTGGATGTATTGATCATACAAACATGAATCAAAGGCCTATTGAAGGCTAACATGATTTAGTTAGAGAAATTTCCAAAACTAGGTTGTTTCTAAACCACTGCCTGTAAATGTATATAGTATTTTCCTCCTACATACAAAGCAATGATATCAGATTTGTTACTTTCGATGATGGAAGGAATAAAGAAGTGATGGAGGCAATGCAGAACATCTCTATTTTTTAATTTCAATCAATTCCAGCTGGATGAACCCTTCATCCCCTTTGCACACTATGACTACTGATTAAAGTTATTCATTAACCCTTTCACTCCCACAGCCATCTCTTCTTTTCGTCCCAAAAAGTCCAGGCATAATTTTAAGATATTATGCCATGTTTTTTAGACTTTTAGAAAAGACTTGCCATAGCTGATATATGGACCACCTGGGAGTGAAAGGGTTAAAAAAAGGATATATCTGAAAAGGAAATGAAACTTAACATAAACAAAAAATTAAACACAAACAATTTCAAAAAGATCGTTTATTTTCTTTTTTCACTTCCAGAACATATGGTACAAATTCTGTATCCTTTCCTCTCCAATTCTACAATCAAATCTTACTTTGTCACAGGAAAGAGAAATGATGTGAATGAGAGAGCATCTTCACTCTCTTCCTCTTCTCCTACTACCCATGATTCATTTAAGGATTAGGGAGAGAGCTTCACACAATGTGCACGAGGTATTTTTTACTGACATAGAAATTCACCAAGTCTATTTACATGATAAAATTTCTTTTATAGACTCAGATCATCTGCTATACATAAATAGCAAGAATTTACTCAATCTTTAAATAACCACTTTGGCATAGTGTAGCAAACATTATTTTTACAGATACATTTTTAATTGCAATCCAATACTTCACAATTGCAATCTAATTTTAAGCTCTCTCCCTACCTAGCTTCAACTACTGAAGGATATTACTTTTTATTTTTGGTTACACAATTAGAAAAGTTTTGTTTCAAGTATGAAAAAATTTGTACTTAAGTAGCTGACTTACAAACATCAAAGAAGGATGTACACACAGTAAATTTTAACCCTACCAATGACCTTTAGTTACCTAGCCCTGGCTCCGTTTCCTTATCATTTCCAGACCATCTTGCTTACTTTCATTATTGTGTGTATAATGCTATAAAAATAGAGCTTAAATGTAAGTGAAGTGCATTTATTTCACTTTATGAAAATTCTAATGAATTCAATATATGCTCCTTACATAAATTATTGAAAGATAAGGTAATAGCGCCTTACCTAGTGTGTTGGACAGATGAAGAAATGTTATGGTATCGGCAATGGAAACTTCTAAACATCTCGTGAATACAGTGTTTCTTCTTCGGAATTAAAACGGGAAGAATATTTTGGTACGATATGAGTTACGCTGTAAAATCATGTATTACCATCGAAGATGAAAACCTGTTGGCGGGATTCATCGTTCTTTAAATATCTTTTATCTTACGAAAAACTAAATTGAAATTGCGCTTTCAAAATCTACTCCAATTCTAAGTAATACATGAATTGTTCTTTGTCATGAACGATGGACCAGTGTGGTTTAAACTTCTTGTAGATTTTATATTGCTGCTCGATTTGCTGGTGCGAGTAACCTTGAAGACTGGTTGCTAGTAAACTCGTCCAATGTAATTGAGCATTTATCTTCAAATGACAAGCATGGGAGATTCCTTTAGGATACTTTTCAGATTTCTAGGTTCGATGGACAATAATTTCAATTGCTTGCGTTTACACCTTGAACAGATTTTCACAGGAAAGAACTACCTATAAAACATACCCTTCCAAACTACTTACGGATGCTATGTGTCATATCAAAGCCAGATATTAATTACAACCACTGAAATAATCTGGAAATTTTCTAGACACACACAATTGAAGTATTTAATAGGAAAGATCAAAATGGTAAGATGCTGCTAATAACTTAACACTTGCGGGGAGTGAAGGTTAATCATCAACATTTAAATTTGTCAGCCTGAGAATGTCCGATATAATTTCTATTATCAGTTAATATCATTTTTCAATCCAAAGAAATTTTAAGCTTTGTTGATGAGTTCCCTAATATTACCAATTATGTTAGTCATGCAGCGAAAAAATTAATGTAACTAGGTGTTAAAGGAATGAAGATGGGGGAGTTTTACAGAGGCCTTTAGGATGAAAACAAGGTCCCAAGAATAGCATGTACTGGAGGTCTTACCAACAAACTTTAAGGAAATCGAGGAAAATATGTAGATTTCTACCTAAGAGGTGGATCTAAGTGGTGGGCACTTGTCTGAGTGATGAGATAGATGCATTAGATCATAGTAATCCGGTCTAGAAGTAATTAGAAACTAAGATGATGTAACTGGGGAAATCATCTTTAGACATACAACCCAGCCTCTGAAGTTGGGAACTTCTAGATTTGAGATGAGGAAACCATCTGCTCAGTTGAGGTTTGGTTTTCAGGAAAAGGCTACAATTCATCCCTTAGGGTGCTCTCCTCTAGTATGTGGCTGAAGAAAGAAGGAAAAAGATAGCACCACCTAATATGTACTAAAAAGAACACTTTTTCTCTTATTCTATAGAATAATATTATTATTAATTAATTATTATATATAATAGATTCTAGATAGAAAACAGACGACCTTTTCTTTGACCTTAATTGCGGGAAATGGAATAAAAATAGATGGTTGAAGGTTCCTTAGCATATTTCAATCAGCATCAAACTTTAAGATCAATCCACACAATTGGAATTATTAGTTACTGGTGGGTTGGTTTGCACGATTCTTGCATTACTATTTGGATCTGTAATTTTCCATCACTGAGTTTAACAGCTATTTCAAGTTCTTTGCTGAAAGATTTGAATAATAGCTATGGGATGTAGATTGATATATCACCTCAATTAGGTGATGATAACACAGTGATATTATTATGCAGCAATGCATTTTCAAGAGTTGGATGGCTTTCACTTAAGCTTGGATGTATTGATCATACAAACATGAATCAAAGGCCTATTGAAGTCTAACATGATTTAGTTAGAGAAATTTCCAAAACTAGGTTGTTTCTAAACCACTGCCTGTAAATGTATATAGTATTTTCCTCCTACATACAAAGCAATGATATCAGATTTGTTACTTTCGATGATGGAAGGAATAAAGAAGTGATGGAGGCAATGCAGAACATCTCTATTTTTTAATTTCAATCAATTCCAGCTGGATGAACCCTTCATCCCCTTTGCACACTATGACTACTGATTAAAGTTATTCATTAACCCTTTCACTCCCACAGCCATCTCTTCTTTTCGTCCCAAAAAGTCCAGGCATAATTTTAAGATATTATGCCATGTTTTTTAGACTTTTAGAAAAGACTTGCCATAGCTGATATATGGACCACCTGGGAGTGAAAGGGTTAAAAAAAGGATATATCTGAAAAGGAAATGAAACTTAACATAAACAAAAAATTAAACACAAACAATTTCAAAAAGATCGTTTATTTTCTTTTTTCACTTCCAGAACATATGGTACAAATTCTGTATCCTTTCCTCTCCAATTCTACAATCAAATCTTACTTTGTCACAGGAAAGAGAAATGATGTGAATGAGAGAGCATCTTCACTCTCTTCCTCTTCTCCTACTACCCATGATTCATTTAAGGATTAGGGAGAGAGCTTCACACAATGTGCACGAGGTATTTTTTACTGACATAGAAATTCACCAAGTCTATTTACATGATAAAATTTCTTTTATAGACTCAGATCATCTGCTATACATAAATAGCAAGAATTTACTCAATCTTTAAATAACCACTTTGGCATAGTGTAGCAAACATTATTTTTACAGATACATTTTTAATTGCAATCCAATACTTCACAATTGCAATCTAATTTTAAGCTCTCTCCCTACCTAGCTTCAACTACTGAAGGATATTACTTTTTATTTTTGGTTACACAATTAGAAAAGTTTTGTTTCAAGTATGAAAAAATTTGTACTTAAGTAGCTGACTTACAAACATCAAAGAAGGATGTACACACAGTAAATTTTAACCCTACCAATGACCTTTAGTTACCTAGCCCTGGCTCCGTTTCCTTATCATTTCCAGACCATCTTGCTTACTTTCATTATTGTGTGTATAATGCTATAAAAATAGAGCTTAAATGTAAGTGAAGTGCATTTATTTCACTTTATGAAAATTCTAATGAATTCAATATATGCTCCTTACATAAATTATTGAAAGATAAGCAAGCTTAAAATAAGTTCCAAGGAGCTCATTTATATATTATTTATTTATATACAGCCAATTCCTTATGAATTTCGATTGCTTTATTACAAAACTTCACCAGCCTTTCTTACTGTATTGTTGCCCAAGTGAGAGTAGTTCATTAATTTCAAATAGTCATAAAAT
>KZ308831.1:30718-91975 GCA_000376725.2 Ladona fulva
ATAGCATAAAAATAAAAAACACTCCTGCACCCAATAGTGCTATCAAGGAGTGAATGGTTAAGGGCATACAATGGTTGCATAAGGCTGGCCAATGTTTATTCCACACCAACAACCTCTCTCTACTCATTATTTTCACTGGTTAATGAGATCAGTGGCCTAACAATGATATATCACAACACGAAACACACACATTAGGCTCATTACCTATGTATACACAGCAATACGTAATTCATATTTAGCCACTTGGGTCAGTATAATTGCAAAGCAGCCAATATACCAAGACACACTAGATATAAAATGGGATACTTCAAGGAATGGCATATAATTTTGCCCTTGATGAGAAGATTACTCTTACTTTGAGAAAAACATCAATGGAATGGTTAGTAAATTACTACTCTACAAGGTAGCTACATTCAGTTTTGCATGCAAGATTTTATGTATGAAGGAAGGTATTACCCACATTAAAAGAAACCCAAAGTTTATAAAGGAGCCACTATGACTTTGGTTAATGTCACATGCAGATATACATTCTTCTTTAGAATTAAAACATCAACACCAGAATATAAAAAGAACTTAACAAGCACATGTCTACATAAGAAGATAAAAATTTTCAGAGTGGTAAAGTAACTCACAACACAATTCCATAACAAAGATAGAATGACAAGCATAGGCTGATACAAGTAGATTAAAAGTTGATTTACTGGTAAATCCACACTGGGAAATATATAATGCATCCTACCCATTTTATTTCATAGCCAAATTACTCTTTATATATAAAATTTAAAACCTGACATCTTTGCACGCAGCTTGTGTCAGGAAATACCAGGTACTTCTAAGCCAAAAGTGGAATGCTAAGAAAGAATAGTAACAACAGATACAAAAGAGGCCATAGCGGTGGGTGCAATTGTATATGTGCGCAGTGTATGGCAAAGTCACTGGCATATAAACAAAGTATCCAAAATTTAACAAGAATAATAAAACAACATTTACATTACTAACAACATATTTGGACAAAAATTAATTATGAGACTTCCCAAGTTGTGTTAAGTGAAATATACATATTTAAAAAATTTTCTTTCAATCATGAATTTGTAAATGTTTGCAGAAAGTACTCAAGAGGTTTTCTTTGTTAGTACACGTAAACTTAAAAATTCTACATTCTATGAAAATTTAGAATATTCAACTATATATATATATATAACCAGATCGCTAAAAACATCTCGTTAAATTTAATTTTTACAGAATTATCATAAAAAGGTACACATCATACCAATGAAAAAGCACCACTGATTCGGTTAAAAGCTTCAGATTGAAAGACTACAGAATTTTTTTTCAATTTACATAATTACTTTCATGTAAAGCAATAGAACTATTTTACATTCAAAATAAAATCACAAATAATTCATTAAAATCTTTTGCCAAACATAAGATCTATGATAACAAAATCAATTTTATATAATCCACAAAAGCCATTCAAGATCACATCCTGGGAAGTCAAATAAATTTCAAATAACAATTAGTGCATTTTTAATGCTCCTTAATCACCCCTCCGGCATTGCATCCACCTCTTGTACCAATTGAGAAAAATCATTATCACACTCACAATCCAGCAAGGATTCCAAGGTGACCTGGGACTGATCCAAGAGATCAGTGATATTTCTTTGAGCAGTAAAACTGCCAGATGTACCAGAAGGATTAGCATTAAGGGCATTCAGGGTTGGTTCCACATCAAATAAAGGGTTAGAAGCAGCCGAGATCAATGGAGTAGAGGGATAAGAACGTGATGCCAACATTGCATCTCCATAGCTGCGCCTATTGCTAGACTCTTCCACTGCCACACCAGCATCACTAATAGCAGGAGTAACACCACCAACTTCTGATACAGGAGTGTTTGGATAAGATCGCGAAGAAAATTGCCGGCTACCACTTACAGATGACTGTCCCTCCAGAAACACAACGTCATCGAGAACAAAATTCAGATGTGAATCTTCAGTTTCTACAAGGGCAGTTGCATCACCTGTGCGATTGTCTAACGTGTCATCCCCACCTGTTACATCCATACCCTCTAACACAGTTGTACTACCTCCAGTTTCCATACATCCAAAGTCAACAAACTCACTAGGGACTGGAGTGGGAGCCACAGAGCTGGTAGTAGATTCAATACTGAATCCAAAACGTTGGCCTAATCCCAAGGGTGTGGTAGGATGTGAACGAGAAGGACAAATTGCTTCCACCGAATTATTTCCAAAACTATCTCCATTCAAAAGGGAGTTTAGCAGATCTGATGTTCCCAATGGATCCACAGCCACCATCCGACTGATAGGCACTGACTGGGACCTGAAGTGCTGTGGAGGGCATAAGGGACCTCCAACACCAGAGTCCAAATTGGCTGTATCTGACAGGAGATTGCTCACCTCTTGTCCCAAAGGATCTTGGAATGAACTACTTAGACCAGAGGGAGAGCATGGTTGTCCTACTCCATCATTCTCTTGATGACTGAGCAAACTTTGGCAGTTCTGCAAGCGCATGGTAGAAAGAGCTTGGCCAGCAGATACATGCCTCTGTCTCTGATGACTTCCAGAATGCCTCCCAACATTGGACCCAAAGGAGTTGGGCACCCTGTAATGGAAATGATGTTGGCCAGAATGGGATAGCAGGGCTGCTTGTAGGCGACCTTGTGGTTGTGCTACAGACTCTGATTCAAGGAATGGGTGAGCAACTTGGGCAGCAGATGACTGAACTACTGGTGAACTTGGAGCTGATCCAGGAGAGGCAGGGGTTACACTGCTGGCCGAGGCATGCCTTGTACGGGAGTTAATTCCAGTCTCACTAGGAGCAACAAACTGCTGTTGCGTAGTAGCAAGAAGGCTAGAATCAGTTGAGCATTCAAGAGCAAGAGGCATCCCACCAGGTGAAAACTGCCCCCCGCCATGTCGATGAACAGGAGGGCCAGAAAAATGTCTGGATCTTATAGCAAGGTGCTGAGATACAGTCTGTGAGCTGCCGTTTAAAATTCCTCTTCCAACTTGTATCCCTCCACTTGAGCAAAGCCTTGATCTACCAAAAGGAGTGGGTGTTACCTGTGGTGAAACAAAGGTAGTTGTTGAAGCAGCCCCAGTTGTTTGCACTGAATCATGTCTTGACCTTACAGGTACAGGAGTTCCACGAGGAGACACAAAAGGACTTGCGCTAGTTCCTGAAGCTACTGATGTTGGAATGTTTGTAACATGCCCAACTGTTCCAGGACTATCATGACCAGGTGATATGGGAGTGAAGCTGAAAATTTGTCTTCTAGTATTAGGACTTGGTGGTATAGCTGCATGCACTCCAATGCTTGAAGTAGTAGTGCATGGGTTTTGAGTTGTGGTGTGTAATTCTTGCACTGATGTCTCAAAACTCACCCGACGCCTTGTACCAAGCCCTGAAAGACTTCCTGATCCAAAAGATGAAAGAGGTGGGAGAACATGCTTTGTGCGTCCTCCAGCAGATTCTGACCGCCCAATATTACTATTTATGGAGAAATCAGCAGAAGTAGTAGAAGAAAACTCTGATGTGGAGGTGCGACCTACATTGTTATTAACATTCCCACTTGAAGTAGCTAAATTTCTTTCAAGCAAGAGGCGAAGCTGAGAAAGCTGTCCTGTTTTATTGCCAGAAGTTGAGCAACTTTCTTCAACTGGTGGGTTAGGAATTGTGCAACTTATTTCCCCAACACTTTCCTTCAGTTCAGATGATTCACCTTCACCAGCACTATTCTGAAAAAATCGCATCAACTCTTCTTCTTGGGAATTGCTTCCATGAAGATAATCATCCAAAGCATCCTTTTCAAGGCAGGGTATACTCATCATTTCACCACCACTTGCTGAACTTGTTGTAGCTAAAGATGAATCATGCATGATCGATGCAGGTACCTTTGATGCTGAGTGGGCTTGTCTGCTTCCACTTGTTGTTGATAAGCCAACCAGAAGAGCATTTTCTTCAGATGAAAGATCAGCCAATCTGCTGTCTTTCATCTTTCCTTCAATAGCTTCACTCTCAGCTTTGAAATTTTTACACTTTTTACTTTTGTTAGGCTTACTTAAAAAGTCATCAGATGGGGTATAAGGTGACTGCTGCTCTGAATTACGACTACCTCTCCGACTGGTACTCACAACACTGGCCTTTCCACGATTTCCTTCAGGGGATTGCTTAGGTTGAATTGGTTTGTACTTCTTCTTTGACTTTGGAGCGATGTTTGATGCTGCACCTGCTGTGCATCCAGTAACAGGAGGGATGATTATTATGTTTGTCATTTGTTTGCAAGGAGATAGCTTGGGAGTTGGAGGTAGGCGAGGGATTGCCATTTTTGCACTTCGGCCTCGACCAGATGAAGGGCCAGTAGAAGGCATTTGCTCTAAGACTGATTGAGAACGATATTGCGTAGCTGAGCGTTTACATTCTGCCATGTCAACATTATCAAATGCACTTGCAGCCACTGCTGATTTTGGTCTCACCATTTCCCCATTTGATTTCCCAGAAGATTCATTCTTATCTCCTGAAATGTCTTCATCTTGACAGAACTTAAGACAGTCGTCTTTCATTAAGATTTTATTAGAAAGAGAATCAGATATGACTTTGCTGGTATGAACTGGTGCAGGACTGTCTGTTCCCCAGCACTTGTCAGCAACTTTTGTTTGGGCTACAATCGGTTCCACATGGCAGATCTTGTTGGTAGAGCCAGGTGACTCCTCTGAGACAGAACGCTTAAGATGGTTGCTATTATTAAAGCCACAGCTAAGTTTAGGCTTCTTACTTGTCTGTGATTTAGGCCGCTCCACTGCTGCTCCTCCTCGATAGACACTCTGCTGGTCCTGAAAGTGAGAAATTTTTCATAATATAAATGAAAACTTCAGATAATGAACACTTACTGGTCGTACAAAACTGAATAAAGTAACTATAGCACTTTGCTGAACACTAGATATGTCTCTAAAGAAATTACCAACAGAGACTTTCTATAACTTGTTAACAGTGGCATGCAGAGGTCTAAGGGAAACACTCTAATAGATGGAGAGGGAATGAATCAAACAGAATACTGACTTCCAAAGAAAACTGAATGTTACTGAATGGGATTTCTTAAGGCATATATAAACAATGGAACTGGGATTGCGAAAATTCAATTTTGTTAATAGGAGACTGGTGCTTCTTCTTGATAATCTCTTTCCACTTCTTTCTCAGAAGTTGAAATAGTGGTGGTGAATTAAATTCAATGATTTTTTACCTGATGGAGGTAAATATCTTTACTCCTAAGTTTCTGCTTTCTTTAATGGTATAGCATTCTTCTTTTAGATTCTAATACACTTTCAATCAAGTATTGTTGCATTAGCCTTTCTTTACAGATTAAACTTAGAAATGTTCAGATCACAGAACAATTTTTATATAGATAATACACAGTACTTAACAAATTACTGCTTTACAACTAAGCTAATTAATTGAAAAAGCTACATTTTCCTGCACTCTGACAACAATTTCACTAGAAAGCTAGCAATTAACTATCTATCACATATCTAAGAATGCCTTTTCAGTCCTTTACATCAACTGTGAAGTATGAGAAGTTGGAAAGAAAAGTGTTAGCCAAAAATAGTTAGTAGTTTCAAGGAAGAGGATTGAGAAATATTTTATAGTTGTTGGCTCAATGGATTAATCATGACCAGTTTGACCAAAGCAAACTGCACTATAACTATCACATTTCAAATTTTACACCAATACCAATATGCTCAATTTTGGAGAACGTTACGTCCTCTTTTCACACTAGACTGAGACAAGGATTTGTTACTTTACCAGTTCAATACATTTTGATCTTTCAGCAAACATATCCTAATTCACCATACTTAATGTTGAGAAGTGTCTATTTTCTAAGGAGCAGCCTCAATAAAGCTGATAGATTATTTCTTATATTTAGTGAAATTACCTGTATTTTTCTCTTCTGTTCTCTGATGATTTCCCTCTCGTGAAGTTTCCTTTGGAGTTGCACCTGAGCTTCTCGATGTTTTCCACCTGGCCTACACAAACTAGGCAAAAGGGGTACTGTTGTGCTAGGGCATTTCCTGTCACCTAGAAGAAACATTGAAGAGGAAAAAGATGATAAGTTAAAGTAATAAGTTAATCAACATTTCATTATTTCAAGTTATGATTTATTATAATCTAAGGAAAACATATCTAACACATCATATCGAAATAGAGTGATCTCTCGGTTAATGATGCAGAGAGGATGTACATATAATCCAAACTCACAATTATTAACACAATTATTTCTTCTAATGTTCATAATTTATGTAAATGAACAATTTATTATTATTTATGCACATTGCTTTTTCTGATGGCTTCATGGGTCTGTTAAGAGTTAAATAAATAGGAAAAAGAAACAATCTGTCTACGTCCACAAACTTTTTTATTTAAAAAGGCACGACCGGTTTCGAGTTTAACTCATCTTCAGGTGAAGATGAGTTAACAGCTGAAGATGAGTTAAACTCGAAACCGGTCGTGCCTTTTTAAATAAAAAAGTTTGTGGACGTAGACAGATTGTTTCTTTTTCCTATTTATTATGGAGAAGTTCCACCAAATATCGCCAGAAAGCATCAACTATGTTAAGAGTTATTTCACCTCACCACATTTTTTTAGCAGCGATAATGTCATTGTAGCCATATTCTCACTGATAAATAGAAAATATCTCACAAATTCTACTTATATTAGAATAAGAAAATATTTGTATTTCTGGCATTCAAATTTTTCTTCAAAATTCAAAATACTAAATAAAATTGACGCTCCTTAACCCTTTGGATATATTGAGGAAAAAATGTTCATTCTACTTGAGTTTCTAAATATACATGAAACAATATGCATGCAGCAATAACATATCCATATGATCAAATATTAAAATTAGATCTTACTTGGATTCGTTTATATGATAGGAATGCTAGTATTTCTAGATTTTCAGAGCAACTAAACCACTTGGTAATGATCTACGTATTAAGAGTACTTTCCTTGTGAGTATGTAACCATGCATTGAAAACAAAAAATACATATTCTGCAATCTACATAATAAAAAAAATCTTTGAAACCTGGCCTACTGACTGTTATAGTTGTACGTATTATGTTTTTAAAGGCTATTCTCTTAAATATAGCCCAAATTTTTGCAGTAAAATTCAACATTTATCATTACTTTTGCTAAACCCCTATTGGTCATGCAGCCACTAACATCAATATTTACAGTGGCAAAACTAACATAACTGTGGAGTGTGAGTGAAAGAACTACCAGTTGAGCGTATGGCTAATTAGTGAATGAGAATTAATGGAGTGTAAGGCTTAGCTTAATTGAGCTAAGACAAACTTCTCAGAGCAACACTACTCTTTCTTCTTCTTTGCGGCAGCATTTCTGAGAAATCTTTGGCTTATACTTCGTATCTTTCTCTGTTGGTAAGGATCTTTTATTAACGGTTTCAAATAATTTATATTTTTAAATATTATTTCTAGTTTCTATAGAGATAGATAATATTTATTAATGCTCTGGATACAAAAACCCCTAAGAGCAAGAAACAAATATACATTTAAAAATTACCTACAAATAATATAAGAGGGTCGTCTTAATGTATTGCGTGCATTTTCAGTAAGATTCTGATTATGAAATGGTTTTTATGGGCTGCAGATTCTAGTCAACTAACACACTCGAGGAGAAAAAACATTTTGTTGAACATGTTGAACAAATGCACTCAAAGGGTTAAAATTATAACAAATTAAATTGCATCAAAAGTAAGTTGAATCAGTTAAGGTAAAAGTGGCATCTTTGAGAGAGATTAAATTAACAAAAATCACTTTTGTAAATTTAAATTTAATACTGTTACACTTACATGTATATTTGTTTCCTTAGCTGCAATGATCATCTCAAACTTTTTGGAGACGGTAAACCCTACGTGACCTGACTTGGTTACAGATAAAGATGATGGAAATCTCTATACCACAAGCATTTCAAAAATAATTGAACTTATCTACATGGAGAAATTTTCGTGGAAAAGCTTCATGCAAACAGGTGCCATTTGCTCAAATTGCCTACAAAACATACATGAAAACCCCTTGGCCATGGCATTATTGTTTAAGTATGCTAAAGTAATTTTAAGTAATGACTACCTACACCTCCATTCACAAATACAGAAACTAACAAAAAACTACCTAAATGATGCAGATATCACTGAATCAGCCCTTCCTAGGTTTAGCTTTGTTAAAATTTGTGAGACATGATACTTGCTTTCCAAGGACATTCCACCAGATGCAGAAGACTGACTTCTCATGCTACGCTCATCGAAGGATAGAACTGTGAAAGCAGCAACTGAGCGGCCATCCACACACTGATTTTTCACTAGATGATGAGCCAACTGCGGAAGTGAGCCAAACTTTGGACCTAACAGTTTCTCAGCCCATTCACGAACCAAATGTGAAGCAGCAGATGTCATATCTCCATCCATCTCCCCTCCTTCACCATCTCCATTGCCTTCTGCATACTCTCCTCTTCGCTCAGGGCTGCCTCTATGACCAAGATGCACACCTTCCTGTAAATCCAATTAAAACCTACTTTATTGAATACTCTAAAATGTCCACTCATAACCTGCACCATTGAATTTCTTAGATTAAGCAGTAGCATCTACAGATGTTAAATTCAGAGAATTTAAATTATCCAGACTAGAGATAGAAACATGAAGTCTTCAGGAAGGGAAGCATAAACTAAGACCTAAAAATATAAATAGTACATAAGTAATTATAAAATTCAATAGAGGCTAAAAGGAATATTGCCCGAACTTTGAGTTATATTTCTGGTGATGCTTGGGAACCTACAGAATCAACGACTTTGAAATCAATTCAAGGTGAAAGGTTCTCCAAGGTATTATTTTGCTTCCTCCAAGGAATGTAAATATGTAACACCATAAACAGAACTCAAAAGCAATGAATTCCTTGTAGTTGTTTTTAATTTCATTCAATGAAGACAAAAAATGTTCATTTCTTCATAGAATAAATTTATGAATAAGTTCTGCCAAATATTATTTGATCTAATTTGTTATCTTGATAGTTGATTAATTTAAGTTTTCTAAGATGTTTTTATAGAAGATAAATTCATATAAATCACAAATAATATTCTATTATGAGCCAATTATAGAAAATCAGCTTAATATGATTGCTAAATTGACCATTTATGTAGCTACCTATATCACAACCAAAAAATGAAAAGCTGATAATTCAGAGTAGGCAAGGCTTTAAACCTGTGTTCTTTTCTAGATTATTTCAAGATCACAAGACAACTTTTCGTCTTTTCCTTTTCAAATTACAAACACACAAAGCACCACAAAGATAGAGTTCAATCACTAAGAATCCATTTAATCTAGTATTGTGTAAGAAACCTCAAGATAAATACAGTATAATTTAAGAAAACTTACATCTTCAGAATTCAGGCAACCAGATCCACTTCTAAGAGGTTTATGACTTCCAACCCTACTCAAATCACCCAGATCAGGAAGAAGAGGTGGGTCCAGTTTCATTCTCTTTCTTAATCCCGAGTAACAATACCGCGAGTTTCCTCTCGTGCCAAGCCGCCTAGGCCGCACCCGAGGAAAAACCTGCTTCATCACTTTCCCAAAATCCGCCGTTGACAATGGCTTCATTGCATTATTATTGCAATATCCTCTGTAAGTTTTAAAAATGATCCAGAAAATAACATGAATTCTACAAAATGTCGAATTTTACTAACTCAATTCCCCAAAATTTGTTTGTCAATCCTGTACTTCTAAGGACAGGATAGGATTCTCTTTTGTCCTCAGCTGAGCTTGAACACATATATGCAAAAAAAAAGGGATACAAAATTTAACACCTAACATAATATCTTGGATTTCACTAAAGAAGGGGTTTCTGGACTAAAACCTGAAGTAGATGATGCATATAAAAACTTGTCCTAACCAGATTGCAAATTCTGGGAAATTGAAATTCTAGATTACATCTTAAATTAAATGTTCCAGGCGAAAAATTAACAGCTTTCATATAAATCCACAATCTCTGGGTATTCAATATCACCTTTGATTCATTTCTTCATGTTTCTACATATACTTCAAGTTTATGTACTTATTGTTATTGAAAAAAGATTTGCCATCAGATGTGAAAGATTATTGCATGGTAGCTTAAATTTAAATGAAATGCCAAAATGATACAATGAAAACGTAATCTTCAGCTGCTGGCTTTATTCATGGGAGAAATGCATAAAGACATCACTAATGGAAGATGTTAAACTGATGTTAAATCATCTTATTGGTTCTGAGTGTTTTGATGAGAATTAGAACTAAAATCCTTTTAGATTATGAGAAAACTATATGTGGATTTTACATAAAACTTAATGCAACGTTAATTGATACAAGCTAAAGAATTTATTTGTTGTTATTGATTACTTAACAATGCTACATAAGAGATTTAAAGGTGATTTATCATATTTCAAGCTAAAGCACCATTCAGTATTCTTTCCTACCCTACCGGCAAAGGGACTATAAATAAAGAAATATTCATACACCTGGAATCTCATTTCAACACCACATATAAAATTATAATTTAGGAATAAAAAGAAACAATAGGTGCATTGAGGAGAGAATTATACAAAAAGATTTAAGTTCTTAGAGATTTCGAATATTTGCATATACTTCGAGAAAGTGATCTCCTAAAGATCAACTTAATACATTCTATTCATTCCAGTAACAGAGAGACATTGCTGGGCTTCTGGATGGGTATCAAGTTTCACGTTTGGTGAAAGCAGTCCTGTGTTCAATTCCCAGTGGGGCCAGTGCATGTGAGATTACCCTTGTCAACACTTTTAGCAATACTACTACAAGAGACATGGTAATAATAAAAGTCAAGTAAACTTATCACAAATAAATGCGATGAAAGATATTGTAGCAATCTGAACTAAAATACTCAACTAAATGTCTTCTAGGGAAATCAGAGAAGTAACAATAAAATGTCTCTAACTTCAAGAAAAACTGTATCATGATTGCAAATCATTAACACATTCAAATCTGACACTAGCCCACTGAGAGGTGGGGTCCAATGTGAATGGATTAAAAGAAATACTACAGGGGAAATATCACACAAATGAACATACAAAAAATCAAAAAGGAAGGAGAATATGATGGTTCTGCAACAATGTAAACAATGGTTTGGCTTCAGGAATAGGCAAAATCCCTGCATTACTTCTAAAATTATGCAGTAATCATTTATAGTTAATATAAAGAACCTGCGATTTTCTTAAATTTCAACTAATGTGAACAAATTTAAAATTAAAAAATGGGAATTTTTCTTCATTTTGCTGCAAAGAAGTTTTCTGAAACATTCATTCTGTAACCTGCTATGAAGATACTTTTGAAGATCACTCCATTCAAAATCTCTTAAAACCTCTCTACTATCAAATAATAACCAAGAGATTCAGAAGTTAATAGTCAAAGAGGAGTTGAGTATTAGTAGTGTAAAAAGTTTTTTGACAGATGAGGTCATTTGGCATATACAGGACCCCAATGAGAAATGAACCCAGGACCTTTTCCACAGAAAGACAAACACATTAACCACTTAGCCATCCAGAACCTGCCTTACCATTATGATGAGATTAATTAGCTGGAAATTTTTGAAAAGATAATCTATCACATAAGGCAGGACAGGGAAAAATATAAGTTACTTCATACGATTTGTTTCATTGAAAAAAGAGAATGGCCAGACTAGGTTGTCTTTAGAAACAATTTTACTGATTGTACAGGAATGGAAAGTGGAATATTTACTTTTTATGTATGTATTTTAACTGACACTGCATTTGACCTTCTGGCCTGGTGACATAGGATTGCCTGGCATTCACCCAAGGAAGGGAGGGAAAACCCTCCAAAAACCTCCCATAGGCAATGCATTAGATTACATAAGACACATACACATTAAGAGATACATAAAAGATACATGCATTTAGATTTAGCTTATCAAAGAATGTTAAATTTAGATAATTACAAAGGGAAAAATTATAATAATACAATACAAGGATAATAATGTAAATGAATAAGCTAGCTACATGGTAGATAGTCCATATAGTCATGTATATAATATTAAGTCATGATTTAAATATGGCTAATTCTATACACTATAATATTACATGACATTAAATTACAGCTTTAAACTATGAAAAATTAATGTTTACAAATAGAATTAAGCTTATTTTCAAAAATGTTTATATTTTTCGGCATTGCAATGAGAACTTCTCAAGGTAAAGCGTTCCATTCTCTAATACCCCTACTAACAAATGAGTATTTCGCTATAATATACCAGTGGGCACAGAGGTGACAAGGTCGTGAGCAATATGGAAATAAAAACCGAAGAAGAAATAAAAGGTTTACTTTCGACAGAATTTTTTATGAGATTCAAATTCTGTGGAAAGTAAACCTTTTATTTCTTCTTTGTTTTTAAAAATGAAATTCCACCGGATTTCACTTAGTACTTTCAACTTTGTTTCAATATGGAAATAATATGTAACAGTGACAATTTAGTTACTTGAGATTATTGAGAATGAAATACATAAAGGAAGTATGGAATTATATTAGTCTAGACTGACTGGAAGTGAATCAGGAAGGTGAGAAACTGATGGAGTTTATCAAACTGATTTAAAGAAAAGACAGTAGTTCCAGATTTTGACATAAGTATGTAACTAAATTAATTCCACCTAAAAATATATCCAAATGCATGAATACAATTTGACTTCAGGCTCAAAATCAAAACCTAGCCATGAAACATTCTACATTTCACATTCTGGTGTGCTGCTAGAAAATATTAGTAAGGCATGGTGAAGATTTTCAATGAAATTTCAAGTTGTCAGCTTTCATACTATGTTCAGCATGATGTATACAAAATATCACTACATTCTCCTGGGGATGTTTAAATATTTCATGGTAAAATAGATATAAATCATATCTTATTATCAAAGGTAATAATAAGCACCGTATTTAGCAAACTGGCCCAGAAATGGCATCTTTTAATATTAGTTCGATTAAAAGAATAAAATAATAAAAGCAGGCTATGATATGATTGCAATATTTAGAGAAGCATATACTAAAACTGAGACTTTAAATTACATTTTACCTTATTATTTTGACTTAGCATGCAGTAATTACTACAATTATACTTATTTCCCACTATGCACAATCACTGCTTTCAGATACAAAACAAGAATCAACACGCAAAGAATGTATGCTTACAAAAATAATAACTGAGATTTCAATCTGTAACACAACGAGGTCTTCAGAATATGATTGACTTGATCCATTCTTAAATGTCACAACAGAACAGTACAACTGAAAATAATCCTTATATCAATTACCTAAAACTGAAATTCAACGAGGTAAACTGAATCCAATTAGTAACTCTTACTAAAATTGGTATTAGTTTAACTAAAATTCCCATGTCAGCCTAAAAACCTGCGCACTGACTACAATATATCTTTGCAAATTCGGTTAAGTTCACCAATTTACAATTAACCTGACAAATAAATACTTAATTTAATGAATTAACATATAATGTAAATAAAGGCACATAAATTATAATCAGGAATTAACTCGGCAAGATTTTTGCATAAAAGCACACACTATAGACCAAATAGCATTAAGTCAGAAAGCGAATTTCACAAATAGCCGCGACAATAGTTGAGGCTTAAGAACGGAAAATTTAATTATTTTCACGAAATATAAATTCATTCAACTTACATGTACTCATCATAAACATCCTGCTTTGGCAACGAAACATCAGGATTCTCCTCCAAGTGTGTCTTTATCCATGTTATAGTCTGCTGAATCTCAAAACGACTGCCTAAAGGATTGATAGGCCTGAAATGAATGTAAAAATTTGCATGAAATCCAAGATAAAAATCAAAATAAAGTGGAATTATTAACGAATAAAGATCACATAATACACAATGTTCACAACTAAGACAACCTATTTTATGAAAAGACGAGGAAAACATACAACATATTCTATGTAATTTTTAAGTCAGTTTGTTAAATGTAAAACTTACTGAGTCAGGGGATCCACAGATATGTTTGTTCCTGTGGGCAGTTTCAAGTACAGCAAAAGCTTCTCCGACACAGATAGCTGTTGAACTTGATCAAGTATTTTCGTTACTATTTCTTTTGATTCCGGGCTGTGAATAATAATTAAATGATAGGTTGAATATACCCACAACGAAAATTTGGATCAAAATGGACATAATAAACAGTTTCGGTATTTCACGGTTAAGTACGCCTTTTGTCAAAAAATTATGGAACGATAACACATACTAGCAAATATCATTCCAACAACGAGGAGTTTTAAAAATTATCAAAATTAAATGAAAAAATAAGGCTAAAATAAGTAACGCATCTAAAGTGCATCGCATCCAACCTGGTAGCATTCTCCACAATCTGTTGAATTTTGTTGGTTTTAGTTGCAAGGTAATTAACATCCAAGGAATCTGGAAAACTACTGGAGTTTTCTGCACTACAATCATCATGAAATCCATTAGAAGCATTGGCAGAAGTATCGATGTCAGGTAATCCATCGTGACTTCTGTCAGCCAGGGAGACATCTGCACGGCTATGTTCAGGGATACTGGTGGAGCAGATAGTATTTTGAGAAGCGTTTATATTACGTTCTGTGATGTTTTCCGCCTCCTTTTTAATACTCTTTCCAGCTGCAACTCTTTCTGGGGCCCGTCGTTCAAGTTGCGGCCCTTCCATCCTTCCTTATGGTGTTTCCGACCTAAATTAAATCCCAAAATCCAGCAATGCCACCCAACCATTTTGTCATACTGATCAGCTGGGCAACTTGTTGTGTCTTCGTTCTGAGCCCTTTGCCAGGTGTGACGTAAAATGGCAATTCTCAGTGTCGTAAAACGTAGAGCGCCGAATCGGCCGAATCCATCTTAACAGGATGACCAAAATAACAGAATTAATGTAAACTATCAAAATTTCTTGTGATATTTTCGTTTTAAAGATGATAACTACCTTATGTGACTAATTAAGACACAGAGAAATAAACTTGAATTGCATTTAAGATAAAATTTTTATGGAAAAACATTCATTGGGATATTTCTCTTCTTACCAGAATGGAAGCGTTACTGTTTCTCTTTTAGTTTTCTCCCTCAGAATCGTTACTTTCCTATTCATTTCATTATCAGCATTTGAGAGTTATCATTTATGTTGTCTTACATTTTTTTACACCCTAACCTTCAAGAGACTGAGAATTACATCTTTAGTTATACAGCCAGTTTCATCAGTTATATAAAGAAAGCATATTTTTGAGAATAATAATATAGAAGATAATCTCAATAATCAAAACTTTCAGAGTTATCGAAGCAATAAAATTTTTTGCTTTATTCAAGAATGCCTAAAAATCCACAAAATATTACATTTGTTTTTTATTTCACCATCAGTACCTTGGAGTATTTTTTTTACTGTTGCATTATTAAAGAATTAAACAATAATTTCTGATAAATGACATAATACGGTTTTCCTCTCCTTAATTATTCAGGAGCGCGTAGTGGTCTCTGAAACTCATCGAGCAGAGGTGCTAAATGGCACTAATTTATGTCGAACGAGTAGTAAGAACACGAGTAAACCACTAAACGAACAACACTGATCTCTTGATTCTGTTCCAAACGTTAATTTCTACACCTTAATCTGAAGAATGTCTGGCATATTGGAAGAAAAAGCGGTAGTTTAATGCTGAGCAGGCTTCTGTGTACATACCACATACATACGGTACATACACCATAGTGCAATTGGTTAGTTTCTGTTGGGTTGGTTCCTCTACGATTGTTTTGATTGGTGTTTACATGGCGTGGTTGTTTGTTTTCTGAAGTACTTACCGAGCGTCAGTGATTCGGAGTAAGAGTTAATCTTCGATGTCATCAGTGTAATATCATTGAACATTATGGAGGAAAAATTATTACGCCGAGAAGAGGAATTTCATCGATACAATGCAGAATTAGAATTAAAAACGAAATCATTAATGAAAGAGGCTGAAATAATCATGGTATGTTTACTTCAGTAGTCTTTCACCAAAGGAAAGCCCGGTCTTCTATCTATAAATGTTTTAGAGCACTTCGGTATTCAAAGCTACATCCATTTCCCAAATCTCTTTTAACTAGATATGTTTTCATCCATTGAAACTCCTTTACAAGTTACCCAGAATATTGTTCAATAAATTATCTAAAAGGAAGCAATGGAAATGTTAATGAAGAAAAACATACTTTTAGAGTCCTTGATGTACCTCATTAAAAAACATTGTTTGATACTCGTTAAGTTTTATTTGGAATTGTGCCATTTTTGATGGACGCAAGAGGCAATCGTCGTTGGGGTGGGTCCCCGCTTCTCTCATATGTTGCTTACGCTCGCATGCGGATGTATAATAGCACTCTGTATAAACATAGCCTCGCTAAAGAAGTTTAGTTTCACTTCATGATTTTACCACCAGATTTTATTTTTTTCTAAAATGTTGCGTTAATGTCCATCTAAAGTTATTAATGTTGCTTGTCAACCTTAAATTTAACACGGAAATGTTGAATTCCAACCTTGAGCATAGTTATCTCCTTGGTTTTAGATATCACACCAATTGATTATTCCCAATTTAGAAATAAAGTGGACACTCATCTGTTCAAAATCTTTAATATTCACCAATTACAAGAATAATGCCAATATGTTACTTCGTCGCTAATTGCAATTTTTATTTTCTCGGGAACACTTCATGTATACTTGCATTTTTTTTCAGAGTGAACAAGAAAATTTTAAATTTACTCCTACGATAGACTACTCATGTGTGCCGAGTCCACGTGAAAGGTTAGACACGAAATTTAAAAATAGGCACTAACCACTGGCAAAATAATGATTTTGTCTAAAGACACGAACTGCTGCTGTTTGTATGTATTGTTTCATCAACTCCAAAATCACTTTCAATTTCAGAGATAATGGTTGTGCGAACCGTAAAAAAACATCCATTGGAGATAGTCCTCAGGACTTTGAATTTTCTATGGCTTTAATTTCAAATAGAACCGGGTATGGAAGTTGCGCTTCCTTGCAAAGCATAAAAGAACCACTATTTGAAACTTGCGGTAGAAGCGATACCAGTGAGAGAATGTGTCAAGAAAAGAAAAAATCCTCAGCTTCGGAGTCTATAATAAGAGTTCTGCAAACAAAAGTGAAGGTTCTTCAGAGTGAACTCAACACAGTTAGATGTGATTACAGGAAAAAAGTGAGAGTATATCTTTCCCTCATGGGTTTTTTACATTAATATTTTGATTCTAAGAACTAGAAATATCATACCCGACGTAAATTTTATAGTTTCTTTCGGATCCTTCAGACAGAAGATTTGGAAAAACATAAGGTTTTCGTAAAGCAGTTGGACGAAGAGAAAAAAAAGGCTTCGGTACAGATAAGTACATTACAGGAGCAATTAAGTCGCCGCCAGATTTCCATTTCAGATGTATCATCCAAACTTCGAGAGAAAGAAACTGAAAATGCCTGTCTTAAAAAGGTTTGTTTTATTTATTTGTGTTTACTTTAAGCTGAGGGATATGATCTCTACTGGCTTAAGATCATATTGTCATTACAGCATATTTTTCAGAAGTGTAAAATATCAATTTCAAAAAGCCTTAAAATAATTTAAATGTTCTCTTCTACTTACTAAACTAAGAACAAGTATGAGTTGGATTGGGTATGAATTTCTGTTTTCTATAATATAATGGTTTAGATAACTCATTCATGAAAATACCGAACAAGAAAAATCATGTTGATCTATAAGTTACTGCCATATCTCCTAAGCTATAGCACAGCTGTTATTTTATATAGAATGAGTAATGGTTAGAATTATTTTTGTAATAAGATAAAAACTCTCTTGAAAAAATCAGACAACTATTTTCCTGTGGTATGAGTTTCAACATTACTTCATTTCAGAATATTTTGTTGAAGTCTGTTGATTTAAATTTTCACTTGGAATCGTTAAAAATATTAGTATATGTAAACATAGTTCAGCTAACAGAAGGAACTAAATTAATCTCCGTAAATGTAAGTAATTTTAAATTGATACTAATGGCGAATATTTATCCATAGGTAACAAAAGCTAGTTTACATGGCATTTAGAGAATGATGTCACTAGAAATTTTAGCTAAATGTTATATTTGTAAATCAATAATATAACTTATTTTACATCTGGTTTTGATTAAAAATTAGAAAATTTCTAAAACATCATTCAGTCCATGCATCACTTAAAAGTGAGTGCAACATTTAAGATGACAAAAGTCAGTAAAAAGTTTCAACATCCTTTCGTAAATTATCCTGTCTTATTAATGATGAGCATCTGTTGATGCATTAATGACCTAGTCTTTAACAATGAAATAGACTTTTATTATATTTTTTCCATTTCTGATATTTTTAAATCATAAATAAGGTTAATTTGTAATAATTAACTTTAAATTTTTTAGCTCAAATTCATGCGTAATTTTCAGGAGATAGAAAATTTGAAAAAAGAGCTGAAATCAGTATCACAGATTGCTAGTTCTAGTGATGTGCGCTTGAACCGTGCTTTGGAAGAAGTGGATAAATTAAAGAATGCCCTCAAGACATCAGCTTTGCAGGGAAAGGTAATTAAATGTTTTGTATTATTTAACTTCCATTGGTATCATATGTATTACATTTCTTATTGTTACTTAATGAAAAAAAATATTAAGTTATTATTTCACATGGCATTTGATGCCTCAAAACATTTATAAATATTTTTTGTGCAATTATTGATTAAATTTGAAAGTAATTTTCTATTTTATTTTGACTTCAAATAGGAGAGTTTTTATTGATTAAGACCATAAAATGAAAGGATTTTGAGGGAGATTATTATTATCATAGGAGAGATAAGTTGAAATATTGATCCAGATTGCCTTCCAAGATTAGGGGAATGAATGCCACTAAACAAGAGAAAGCATATTTTCTTTGGAAAGATATATTCAATACAGCAGGATTCATAAATTTATAGTACTAGTTGTTGATCAGCTTGAAGGTTGATCTGAAGCTTTTATAGAATATCAATGGAGATAGTCATGTTTAGACAAATCTTAACCAATGAGGGAATCCTAAAACTGCAACTTCCAAACCTTGCCACAGATTTATGTCTGTGGTAAATTTTTGTTTTTTACTTTACTGTTGGTGTCCTACCATGAATTCAAGGTGCTTTCTTTTTTAATTGTTAATTCATCTCAATTTATTCATTGGTAGGCTTATTTTTGGTATACTACCCCACATTTTGCAAATAATTCTGTAATTTTTCTGTCAGATGTTATCATAAAGGAGCAATCATGGTTTCACCAAGCCATAAGTAAAAGTTATTAGTCTATTTAACTTCATATTCGTATACTGTTGACTTACTAGTTACAGTTTGGGTTATGATAAAAATTCTCCTGAAACGTCAACCACTCTCTCTATTAAATAAATTACTTATCTGAAGCAAAATATGTGTGAATAGGTTTATCCTGTTTCTCTCCAATGCAATGACAAATTATAGGAGTTGCAGGCAGCTGCGAGAAAGAGTGCTGAAGATGCTGCAGTAGTTGTTAAAAAATTGGAGAAGCAAAAAGCTGAACTGATGAATTCCTTCCGGCAGCAAGTTAAGCTTATAGAGAATTTCAAGTCTCAAATGGTAACTCTAAAATTTGAAGGCTATTTCCCTTTGAATTCACCTTACCCATGTACGTCTCAGAGAGATGTTAATGTTCACTTTTTATTTAAGGTGTTTATTACTCAAGCGTTCTTAAGTGTTAAGGGCCTTATTTAATTACTTTTATATATTCCATAATGTCACTCAGAAACAATATCTAAAATCGTAATGGAATTGATTCAAGATTCTTTTCCTATCATGTTTTCAATTGCTGTTAATAAATATCAAAGTTGAAACATACTATGTAGGCTTTCTTTGAGTGTAATCGTTCCTTTTTCTTTGTGATGTGAATGAGTTGAATATTTATTAATTTGTGTTTATTGTTTCTTAAAGCCAAAATTACCGATTATTGTGATAAACGTAGGATTTTTCATTGAAATAACATTTTTTTATTACTTTAAGGTAAATTATGAAGGGATGATGATGGGAAGTTACATCGAGGAGAATTTTTTACAACTCCTGGATTGTGGATCCATGGGCAAGTACTCATCTGAGAAAACCAAATGAGTTTCATAACATTTATGGTTACTTCATTTTTAAATTAACACACCTTTTGTACTCAGATTGTATATTCATCATGCAGGTAAATTACATATATTTATAAAAATAAAGCATATTTACATATATTATTTTTTTATTAATTTATGATGACAGAATCTTCCGGTTTATCCCAATAGATACGATTCCTCGAACGTGAATGCACATCACACTTGACAAAATTCAACTTTTAATTGTATGCCTTATTTAGTTCATGGACGTTAGAATTAACCGCCAATTATGCTCTTATGCATTATTTTAACTCGAAATTTTTATTAAATATTCAATGTAAATGTTTACTTGGCATTACTGAAATAAATCTCTCTTTTTTTTTGAGGAAAAACTACCTTGACAGCAATTACTGAGTGACTTTCAACAACATTTTACTTTGGGAATTCGTAAATTCTTGTAGGATTACCAGTCAAAATTTCATTAACATAAACAGCGTACCTTAATGAAAAAGTCTTCATTCAAACACACTTCCAAATTATCTTCGTCCAATTATCAGACTACTATAGCAAAAGTAACACTGTCAACGCCAAAAAGTTGCAGACTTTAAGCCGAGGAATAACTCCTCTTGAACGTTACTGGGAAAATTGGGAATTTAGTCAAATTATCTAGAAAAACTCAATGCCAAAATCCCACGAATCTGTAACCATCTGTTAAGATTTTATAGGTTCGTTGGGTGCTTATTTTGAATGATTTTATCCTGTCGTATGATATAAATATTAAAGGTAATTACTACAGTAATAATAACAAGTTTTCTCTCACAACACATGCCGCTTCTAATTTAGATATAATTATCAGATACCGCCCAAGTAGGAACTTCAGTATTATAAGCTACGAAAAAGATCACTCTAAACTTAACTTTCTCGGATTGTAAAAGCGGATTCCCAGGCTAGAAATAATAATACGACCGCACAACAATTTTCGAAAAGAGAATTCCTCTGTCAAGATCCTATTGCTCAGAAAGCCTATAGGGTTCATTTTCCAATATGAAGACTTTAAGGGCTTGATTTTGATGGCTTAAACTATTACCTGCAACACCGACCGCTGCTTGAGATCAAGCAATAAAGATATACAGTAATAAAGATATCATCTGTCTCACCTACAACAAGATAACCACAATCATAACAAACGCTTATCACCGTGTATTTGTTTTCCCGGCTAGAGCCGAAATGGAATCAGTCATGGAGGTGTAGCGCGGTTTGGAGCCGTAAATTTCATTTTAATTCTTTTTATTTCCTAATAAGTGATGGATCCTAAAGAAAATAATAGTTCTGATGTCCAGAAACTACTCCATCCCGAGCTCTTATCACAAAGTGAACTTCTCGACATTCTTGCTTCGGTGAGTGATGGTAAACACAAAGTTTTTTTTAACTTTCCGCTGTAAGGTTTGGAACCAACTAAAACGTTGCTTCTATTTACTGAAATTTAGAGATGCGTGAGACAAGAAATGCTCTCAGGATTAGATAAAAATCAACTCGTCGATCTATTTCGGCGAATTGTTATGCCATTACCGCAGAGAATATACCAAAATAAGCGAAGAGGCAAAATGCTGAACGAACTTCGAAGACAAAAGGAAAAGTAAGTTTAGAAAGTATAATTTTTAAATGTACTAGATTTCTTTTATTATTTTTAAATTATGGTTCTTAATGTTTATGAATTGATTAAACACTTCAAAATATAATAAATAACATAATTTTGAAGCTTTGACAAGGAGAATACGAACCGCATTAAGCGGAACTGCTACCATAGTTCACCCTTCAGCATTATCTCTTGCCTTCCTAAACGAATGGTTAAAGCTGAAATACTAATAAGCATTACTTTCTTCATTTTATTGCTTAGGAAGAAATTTAATTCTTTGTTAAACTACCCATATCGACGAAGTGATAAAGCCAGGACGTATCCGTATTTTTCTTGACATCATGAATGAAAATGTAGGATTTTTTGTGGAAATTCAGGGTGAAATCAGCCGTTATTCATTCAGCAGTGAAATATCTTTCTTATTTATTCGTAGGAAAGACCTAGT
The DNA here is from genome assembly GCA_000376725.2 of Ladona fulva. Taxonomy (NCBI): domain Eukaryota; kingdom Metazoa; phylum Arthropoda; class Insecta; order Odonata; family Libellulidae; genus Ladona; species Ladona fulva. Next base: position 53,046 of record KZ308831.1, read on the forward strand.
CCTCAGAGCATTCTTGCAGATTAACTGCTACTATGCCTCTGTCTAAAGATCTCAGATTCACATTTTTAAGCAAAATTTCAACACCTAATTTCCGAAACATCTTGAAACGAAACTTTTGTGAAGTAAGTCGGTAGTGTGGTGATGGAAGTCTCTGTTTTTGAAGAGCTTGAGAAATTATTAACCTCTTGCTGATTAATTTTAAAGAACAGCAAAAATTAACCCTTTCGTGTTTTCCATGCATATTGATGTATACCTTATTTTTCAGATCTACCGGCGAAAGTGATGATCTGAAGAGTCATGACGATAAGAAGACTGCACAGCATAGACTCTCAAATACTAAAGGACGACCATGTGAACAGGAATCACCAAACAGAAGCTCTAAACATTCTCTTGATCACATAGTGATTAATGATCGTAGAAAAATTGCTAAAACCGACAAAACGGCAGACGTAAAAGATGCTGCAGCTGGAATTCCAGAAAAAAATGATTGTTCAAGACATAATACAAGCACTATTGTGAAACTAAATAGGAGGGATACTAATTCATCGGAGGTATTGCATCAATTTTGTTGTTTTCTTAAGAAGTTTCTTGGCATTTAATGGAATGGTGCGCATTATTCTGACATTACTTAATTATCCTATTTTGCAGAAGTCCTCCTCTAGCACGAATGAAGATGAAGCTGAGCACGAAGATAAAAAAAAGAGAAGGAGAATTGTTTGGCCTTAGTTTTTTGTTTTGAGTATTGGTTTATTTATATAATTTACTGAGCCAACTTTTACCGGAACTGTTGCTGATCAACTGTAATCATTCGATTGAAATTTTTATCTTTTTTTGATTTGGCAAAACATTTTTCAACCAATTTTTAATTAATTTCCTACTGATTCTCTATTATTTTCCAACCAACGATTGTCATTTCTAAAAAAATGAAATTTTCATTCTCAAATCAATCATAGAACTGTTGTTTTCATTCACCAAATAATTGATGAGAGCAGCATTATGGTTATGATAGATTAATTTCTTTCATGTTTATGCATTTACATATGTAACTTTACTGATCATGAGCTCTTGAAGATTATTAACTTATCTAATTTTTATCCTCCTACATTTTACACTTACAAGCCACCGTATCATTTGTTAACTTCCATGATGTGAATGTTAGTGATTGTTCGGAGAGTAGTGCATGCGATAATTTGTTTGAGTATCTGGCTTTGTAATGAGCAGATCTTGGGGTAATTTTTTTTATAGATTTGAATTCATAAAATGCTTCAAAGTATTGACAACTTTGCTTTGAGTTGTATTTGATACGTTTATTGTTGACAATGTGAAATGATCTAGCTGTTTCCCATTACTGTCTTTCCTCAGTTACAAGATACACTTACTTTGAGTGCTACTAAAGTTGTGTATAATCATGAATTCGTTTACATTTTATAAGCAGTGGTGACTAAGTATGTAATAGAAGGTTTTAGAGGAAATGGAGATGAATGATGTGTATTGTATGGTTTATGAATGCTATTGCAAGGTTCATTGAATTTAATTTTTGTAATTACAATATTTTTAGAGCGTGTTCACTCTGGTGTGTTTGTTGGTGGGTATATAATAATTGATATAATCAAACATTATGGAATACTGTAAGGGGCAGTAATTTTTCCGCGTTTTGTATGAAGGATTGGTTTGATGATAAATATGTTACCTTAGTAGAGTAGCCAATCCCTCTTACAAAGTGTGGAAGAAGTGTTAAATCTACTCTTTTCTATTAAATCATGTAAGGAACTATTTGCTCATTGCAATGAAATGCCACAATGAAATTTCAAAATTTTCAGAGGAAGGTACCGTTGTTTTATATCAATTACCAAATGTTTCACGTTATGTGGAAGTGAATTAGAATAAGGGTGTATGTTGAATTTGAAGGGATTCATATAATCCTAAGTGTTTTGTTAGTAAGGCTTTAACATGTTGCAGTTTTAATTCTCTGGAAAAATTCATGATAACATTGAAGGTGCCTCTTGAAACAAATAGTACCTTAGAATGAAGCAAATAATTAAGAAATGGTTTTGGCAGCTAAACGAAAGGTTTTATAGATGCATGGCCTATCTTGTAAAGCATGTTGACTCACTTTTATTGTGACAAAAGTTGTCCATCATGTTGAATTTCACCTGCTGATTTTCAGTTTCAATCAATTCTTTGTAACTATCCACTGAATGTATTGTTTTATTTTTCAATACACTTAATGATGACATGAAAATAAGCCTCTCTTTTGATTTCTGAATGATCACCCTACTTCATTATAATAATCATTATTTTATATCAGAAGTTAAGGAGCCTTTAAAAATATAATACTTGAAAAGGTATTAAGGTTAGGAAATACAGTCATGGACTTCAGTATACAGAAGAAAGCAAAATGTAAAATCATTGATTATGTCTGAAAGCTGAGACATCCCTGTTTTTGATAGGTAGGTTTTTGCTGGGATGCTGAATTCAATTGTCACAGTTACTGAATTTCATTAGAAAATATTTCAAAATCTTTTCTTGATATTTTACTTTGCTTGTTTTTCTGGTCTCTGTAAAAAGTTTAGATTATTTATTGATAATTTTTGCTAAACAAACTAAAAGTATGTCAACTTGCAGTGGTTGGATGGCTACCAATAGTGGCATAAAAATTCCTCAGTGTATCCTTCATTAACTTCATTTAACACTAGGAAGTGTCCTTCAAATTTTATTTTTTTGATGTTCTGAGCCTTCTTATAGTAAAAATCCCCATATTCAATGGAGATATTCCCTTATCCGCCAAAGCTTTATGTCTCCTACTGACGTTCAAATATCTCCTGGAGGTGTATCTGGCATAGAACGTAAGACAAATACATGACCACCATGATACTGAATTGAAAAAGGAGGCATTTTCAAGTACAAAATTGGTAATTGATCTATTGGTTACCACTAGCATACTCAATTTTGTGTTATATGGCTTGATGACCTGTCGATCATAGAAAGACGATTGCAACTGGTCATGGTTATGCATCTAAATGTCTTGATAACTTGAATTAGAAATGTCATTTAAGTTTATAATTTAAACAATTTGGTTCCCCCAAAGAACTCATAAAGTGAATTTCCTATCTTCCATTCAACCAAAGACTGAATTGTTCGAAGGCTGGGCGATTTCAAAAGAAGCGCACACTATCAGATGTTAAGATGGAATTTCAAGGTTTGCCCTATAACAGCACAATGCAGACAGACTTAAGATCCTCTAGTGGTGGAAGGTTGAACTCCTTAGCTTCTTTCCAATCCCCCCCTTCCCCTCGCAGTAGCTTCTCTCCCCCACCTACGTCCAGACCCCATCTTTGTAAAGAGGGCTTTCAAAGAGTTCAACGTTCTGCCGCTTGGGGTTCCTCGTCGCTGCCATCGTCTAGGTAAACTTTGAACTTTCCGTGGATTAGTCTACAACAGCGCGCAATTTTTGACACAATAAAGCTTTTGAACAATTTAATAATCCGAAATAATACTCTCGAGTTGTCAGCCGAATAAGTTTCAGCAATCGGAAAGCCGGTTACCCAGCTGATGTACTTTGTAGCGTTTTCAACAATAATCTTCACTACAACCTCTTGGCTTTCTAAACATTTTTTTCCTTTCTAAGCATTAGGTTCCAACTGAATGATGGCTTCATTTTCTAATTAATGTTATTCATAGCGAAATAAAGCTAGGAACAAAATATTCCGGTTTCCACAGAACGTTTATTGAAAATGACGACTAGTTTCAACACTTGAGTGTCATTGGCACTCAAGTGTCATCTTCGTCATTTTCAATAAACGTTCTATGGAAACCGGAATATTTTGTTCCTATCTTTATTTCGCTATGAATAATATTAGAAGGTTCCATGAAGTAAAGGCTGAGGTCATCCATTATGTTCTAATTAATGCCGCTGTTAGTTTGCTTATCTCACACTGATAAAATTAATCACAATTAAATATTAACTCCACCTTACATAACCAGGAAATGGTTGCTTGAAATCATATTCATATTTTTGGGTGTACCATTGCATAATTTTAGCAATATTTCCCAGATATACGCTTTTATAATCAAGGTAGTAAAACGTTTTATCTTTTGAGAACAGTTTTGAAGCTCTTCCTTAGTTAAACATTTCCATCTTTTTATTGAAATCAGATTGTATTTTATCATGGATGGAAACACTAATCCTCAGAATTTTTGGTTTGCGGTAACCCATATTTTATAAACTGTAAAGCATTCCTGTAGATAAATAATGCATAAAAACTAGTGAAATCCATTTGAATAAATCAGTCATACTTTTATTTTTTCTAAGGAATAGTGTTTCTAATAAAGTGTTACAAATCAATAATAATATTTTTTGTCATGATGATGGATTTGATTCAATCCATCTTTTCATCCTTCTGTTTATTACATTACTGGAATATTTTTGCTGACTCCTAAGAGTGGTACACTTCCAGCAAACTTGCAGATCTAGTCCCAGAATGTAAATCTTTGTCAGATCTTCTTTTCATTTTTACACATTTTTCCTGTTTCCATTCATGAGAAAATGTATAAAAATAGATTTTTCTTAATATAATTCTTCTTTAAAGTGAAAATTTAATACAAACAAGTTATATCAAAACATATATCCAAATAAAATATCCTACCCTGTCTTAAGGATTCAGAGTAAAAATATAACACTATTAATGAAGATTCTCTTCCAAGAATAATGATCTTTTGCTGTTATTTGAACTTGGGATAGCTTAAATTGTAAATAAGGACTCTGGCCTTATCACAGTTGGTAAGGAATGCTAAATGTTTTATGTTCTCTCGACTTCCATCCACTGGCACCTTGTTTGAAGAAATATACTATCATACAAGGTCAGCATTGCTTTTTTAGAATATATTTAGCAATATTTCTCTTATGTCACTAACTTAATCTAAAATTTTCAAGAGATGATGAGTTTTTATGAGCAAAGTAACAAAATGTAATAACAAAAGAGTTAAAATAAACATAGGTACATTTTAAAGGACTGGACAGATAGAGTGGTACAACATTAGTAATAGGACCCAACAAATGATAATATCTGAATTGCAAAGTTTATCCATTATTCAGAAACAGAATAATTATAAGCTTCCATTTCACAATTTAATAAAGAATATAAGTATGGTTATGCTCAAAAGCTCAAAATAAATTAAAGTAAAACAGAGCTAATGATGCAGCTGAAGATACAAAGCAAATTAAATGAAACAAAGAATTTCTTAAAGGAATGGAACGTATCCTTTGAGTTAAGATGTTCCTGTAAGAACCTAAGAACTTCTTTAAATTATGGCCACTCATTTTTGGCTCTCTTCATGTACTATACAAATCATAGACAGATAACGGTTAAGGTTAGTAATTGTGAGGGAATTGAGCAATTGACTGAGAAAAAGATGTCCTGGAGATCTCAATTTTCAGATAGTTTTTCAATGACTATGATGATGAGGAGCATTATATATCTAAAATTATGGGACCAGATGCTTACCGAAAATACACATGTAAACTTACTCCCTTTCTAGTTTCAGAATAAGGAAACATCATTGGAATGCAGGAGTATTATAAAATGGCAATTTTCTTCTCTCCCATATGTGGGGGTATGTAATTTTATCCTAAACATTGATAGAGAAAGTGGTTATGTAGCTCGAATCCAGATGGACTAAGTGCATAAAACAGTTGATAATATGACACTAATTTTAAATTCAACAAAATTTGAAGTAATAGCTAATAAAGCACTTACTACAGTTTCAATATCAACAAATCTCTGGGATGCATTAAATTATTTAAATCTTATGAGATACATGTGAAAGCAAGTTAAACATAGCTCCAACAGTGATATGTATACACTAATGATATTTTTATACTAAAATATCAAATAGACCACTTTTATTTCTGTTCAAATATACATAAATATTTCATTTTTCATCCATCAGAAACCATCAATTGAAGGCAAATGTAAAATAAACTTGAATATATGTATTTATAGTTTTATTCTCTATTTTTGGGGGTATTGCAATAAATTTTGCACCAGAAACAGGTTAAATCATAACCAACTCATTGTGATGTTGTCTGTAACATAAATTATGTTTGAACAAAAAAATTATATCTAACAGCAAAATCTGTGGAAATATCAGCAGATTTCTCTTTGAATAATGTAAAATACTATTACTTTTCAATTAATTATAACATAAACTTTTATTTCACCATTTTAAATTATCGAAGATGGCATGACCTTTGGAATTAAGAATATTACAAAAATGTAATATCCTTTTAAGAGCAAAAGGCAAAAGTAATTTTTTAAATGATGGAAGAAATTAATTTATTTGGGAGTTACAAAATTGAAAAGTACATGACCTTTCATAGACCATCTTCATTAAACCATCAGGAAGCACTTTCTCTTTGCTCTCTCTCTCTCATGGATGGTCACAATAAGAAATACCATTATCTTTTATACACCAATAGATACTCTTTGAAGATAATCTTTTCATTTTCTGGCCAAGAGTAAATACAAGTTTTTTTTTTGACCAATCAGGAAATTGAATGTCGTTAAAGTTCTTTCAAGTATCAATTTCAAAGGCATTTTAGGAGTTAGAACTCTCATGATTCTGGAACACAGGATGAGATATCAACACATCTAACAACAACTACACAGATTTCATCCTTCTTTCCTTGAAACTGTACATTTTTAAATAGTTCAAATTAAGGCAGCAAAACATTTGGTCCTTAATATCTCTTTAATCAGCAATTTGTGCTTTTGCCCAATTAGAATTATAATGAGCCTATATACATGAATGTTCAGCACCAAAAATAAGTATGAAAATAAGTGACATTGAAATTTTCAACTGCCCTAAGGAAAGATTGTATTAACCTCAGAATTTTGCCGATGAATTTCACCACAGAATGTTAAGGTTTAAGAAGGATTTTCACTCCCTTTCCTGGTACACCTCGAGAAAAACCACAAATGGTATTAGAAATTCCAAGGGAGTTTTGTAAAATCCAGAAAATAAGATACCATACATTTTGAGTATTAGTCAAGTGGCAAGGATAGTTACCCAAATTAAAGTTTACAATAAAGAAATATGCATTTGGCTTCCATAAAAATATCAATTACAAAGTATAACTGAATACTTCTGCATAGAAATTACAGCATACAAAACCGATACAATGATATAATGAGTATTCACAAAAATAAATTAGTAATCAACATGATAAAATTAAATAGAATAAATTACCTTAATTCCATAGAATTACATGTAATTGATTGGATTATTATTCTCCTTGCCATTATTAGCTATTTTTTATACTACAAAAAATAACTATATCGACATACAAATTGAAATCTACTGACATAATAAAATCTCAATAAATTAGGAGTAAACTAGAATTCAATAATGGAAATATGAGAATGTTTTCTAATGAGCAAGAGTGCACTGTAGACTTAAGAAGTATGCTAAATAAAAAATCATAGCAAGTATATATATTTTCTGATTTGTAATGTTAACTTACACTGTAAATGTTTAGTGGATGATTTCAATTATAATGATCTTAATATGAGAGGATAATTATGGTAAGCATAAAAAAATATATCAGCTCACAGCTAATTTTCCATTTATAAAATGAAAATTTCATGCTGAAGCCAGCACATAATATTAAGCATTAATACTTGATATTAAAACTATACTTAAAATGAAATAAAAATATTAATTTAGATGAATAATAATTAAAAAAGTAAAAAAACAAAAAGGCTCATACAATACATCAAAATCTAGGTGGGTACACTTATTATCTTTGAGCCAATATCATTCACCATCTTCAGGCTGTTAATAAGCATCGATTATCGTTTTCACTAGCATTTTCTCCAACCATCAAAACGTTCATTTTTTTGATAATTATAAAACAACATTGCATCACTTCAGTTTCACCAGAGCTATTTCATTTGATAATATCACCTATAATAAAACATTTGATGAAAAAGTCAACGAGCCTGTGAAGCTAAGTTCTTCATTTACAAATCTTCTTTCCTTCCTCTAACATCACAGGTGTTGCTCATCATCCACTCAATTAATTACCTTGAGAGAACTACTCACCATGCTGTGTTTTGGATGAATAGCATGTGCCAGAAGCACTAACCTAAAGCTAAAATGCCTTTCACAGACAAATGGATGCCAATCTAGACAAATGCATACTTTCACACTGGAGTCTCGTGATCAGCTTCTTCAATTCTGCCCAGGCGCCAAGCATTTGGATCTGTCGCTGAAAACATCAAAATGGAAATGGTTATTCTAGAGGTAAACGTAATCAGTAAGACTAACATTTTTATCTAAAAAACCACATAACAAAAATGCACAACTCTTAGCTACCAGTCAGCTATTACTTAGCAAACCAGCAACAAACTATTGAAACATCCTTGCCATTGGCCCTTGTCACTGAAAGTAATCAATATGCTCTACAGTTATTTAATTTCCTAAACAATTTGGTGAAATATGTGCAGAAGCATCAACATTTTAATACTAATCTGTAGAATAATGCATGTGATTTTTGAAATGAACTGTGACTAACTAGTTTTTCCAGTGGCAAGGACAAGTAAATTGTCATAATGCTCTCAAAACATTAATATATAAAAAAATCTAATGAAATAAAATAAAACATTATATTACTGTAAAAAAGAGGTAAAAGATTACAATGAGTGCTCATTCTGCTAACATTTTACAAACACATATGTATATGCACATATATGTACATGAACATTCACATGGATTAAATCAAAAAGGGTAAGATTGACCATTCTTTAATCTGGAGTAAGAATATCTTCTACCGCCATTTCATAAGCATTAAATGAAACATAGCCAAAATACTTGGGGAAGAGCATAACTTTCCCCCTTTAGCAACCTAGTTCCTACGTCGTAATGGAGCGCATAAGTGAAACTAAACACTGATATAGCAATGCTCAGCTATTCAGAAAGATATCAATGTAGAAAATGAAGTAAGTACCCCCCCCCTAAAATATACCAATTTTCTCAAAAGGATTTCTATGAAATCAAAGGTAAGTTCTTATGCGTAGCACAGGGAACATGAAGAATTGAATTGACGGTCATTTGCAATTATGTAGAATGTAGCATTAAACTTTCAAATAATCAGTAATCAGATAGTTTTTTAGTCCTTTTAATGCCAAAACAGTACTTCCTAATCAATGATGAAGATTGTTATGTACAGGGAAAACTAAGAGATCTAAATTTTTGGGTAGATTTTTCAACAACATTTAAAGAGAGTCTTGATGCCCAAAATTTCATTCATTTATCAATTTCTTGTTTTCCTTCTTCCCTTTGATTCTTTTTGATTAATGTAAACTTAGCTATTGCACCCATTCTCAGAATTAAAAGCAGTGCATTTTTTGTTTCTCTTCTGAGTTTTCCAGATTTTCCTGGAATTTACTTGATTTTTCTACCTCTAAGTTTATCAGTTCCCAAAATGTTTAAGTAATTTTCCTTGCAAAATTCAAGAATAAATGTGGTAAGTACGGTTTTCTCCAAAAGATAATATTGAAAATAGAATCAGAAACAGTGTAATGATTTACGTACATCTTTAAAAACTTCCATACAATTCTTTTCTAGTCATCTCTTAAACTGAGATTTCACAGCAAGAGATATAGAGTAAAGCTTGTCTCAAAAGAATGTGTCTTCTGCATGTTAAGATGTTCCTGTAATAAGCTACGAACTTTTGAAATTATAGCCACCCAGTTTTGGCTCTCTTCATGCAATGTACATATCATAGCCATACGAATGCATAAATACACACATATCAATGGTCTGAGTGCTTCCTGCTATAGAATTTTTCATAGAAATACTTCATAAAGTCTCCTGCTTATGTAGTAAACCATGAAGTTAACATTTCGATACTATAATCCATGTTTAGCAAGATGCAAAAATAATTTGCACAAGAATAATGGAAGGGTAGCAAGCAAAATACAATAAGGAAATAATACTAATAAGTATATCAAAAAACTTTTAATAAAAATTCTCAAATATTTATTTCAGTTTCTTTACCACTAATAGTGCATCTAATTCATCATCTCTTACAATGCTTCATTTATTCAAGCAATATCAACCATTTATGAATCACAACAGAAAGTATAAAAATGAAAACAAATATAAATTTCCTGTCATGCTCCAAAAAGTCAATATGACTACACAAATTCATAAATAGACTTACCACAGTAATAGTACCTAATCCTAGGCATACCTAGGCAAAAAGAAATTAGGCATTTATATAATAGTCATTACTATCATCATAAACCCTGAGGACTGCAAAAACAATTTAATAGAGACAATAATCACTAGAAAATTATCCAAATTTATCTGATCCCTCATATTTGCTTTGACCTTTACTAAAAATAAACAATAGAATAATTTTCATGGCCAGTAAAGAGACACTGATGAAATCTTTGAGTGTTGAAAGAGCGAACTTGAATATAACCAACACTTTTATAGTCCACAATGATTGCTTTTATGTAAGGAGTACTGCACAAACCAAATCAATATCCTCTGCTAGCATATGGCAGTGAAAGCGAAGAGCAGGGGTTGAAGAATTAAACTTCTACAGTGAAAGGGAGAAGCAGGTTATGTGTAAGTGGGAAGATATAGCTTTAGGAGGCAGGGTAATTCAAATCACAAACAAAACTCACCTGCCCATATATGGGGGCATAGCAACCTCTGGAGTCTTTTTTACACTTAGGAGAGAGAGTAGCTTCTACAATAGGGCTCATCAATACTTCCTAAAAGCCCTTCACCATTCCCTCCCTACCATCTTCCGCCCCCATGCTCTCCCTCTTACTGCACTCTAACAAGGGTTCATGCTCACAGACAATTTCATCATGATCTAGAAAACACAACAAAGCAGAATAACAAAAAAGTTCAGTTTACACACAGGTGTTTTTTCTCAAAATAAACCGAGTCAATTAGAGCTGTAAACAGCTAAGGGGGCTGAATTAATATTCCTACTGAAAGGGATTCTTAATGAAGCCTAAATAAAATCAAGCTGAAAAATCCTGAGCAAGGTAAGATGTTTATTCCCAGATTTATTCTCGGCACGATAGAAACAATTGCTAGAAAAGTGCAGGAAAAAACATCTACAGTGCTACGTAAGGTAAGCAGAACATTTAGAGATTTAAAACTAAATAGAAATGTATTTCAAGAGTCCAAGGAAGGTATGCACACTACATGCTAGATAGCAGAGTAAATGCTAGCTTTGCCTAAGACTGGTGAAGTTTGCAGTATAATCTGTTGCTCTCAGAGGTATGAATTTCAACAAACATTGAGGGAATTTTGGATATCTCTATTAAATTATTTAAAAGACTATTACTACAATCGTTATTTATCTAATACCATTACCAGATTACCTACAGCTGAAAATAAATGAATGAATTGGAGACCAAATCCATCCAAATGTCCCATCACACTCGATAAATTACGAATGAAATGGGACAGCAAACTGCAAAAACCTTATTGCTGGGAATTAAATATATTTGTTTTTAAGTCTTGTGTTATGATATCATGTTAATGTGGAAACTAATAATTACACATTATAATTATATCAGTTAAGTGATAATCAGAAAAATTATAAAAAATGAATTAAATTAAAGAAACAGCATAATTCAAGGATCTGGAAGTTTATACAATATAAATTTCAAAATGGTGGCCACAAAATGTAGTAAATAAAGAAAATAGCAAAGAGTAAATGTTTTAATGCTTTGGAAATAAAAACTTCAAAGTTTTTAAGATCAATACACAAAAGTAGAAGGAAGTTTAGAAAACAAAAAGACACAGAAAAAGCCTAACAAACTCCAAGGAAAAACAGACATGAAAAAAGTCATATAGGACCGGGACATGATCCCAGAATCCTCCATATTTCAGACAGATGCTTTAACCAAGTAAAACCCTTTCAAGCCAAAACATTCTAAAATGACATTTTGGAAGACTTTGTAGACAAGGGGATCTCCCAAAATGGTGCATCAGAATGTTCTGGCTTGAAAGGTCTTAATTGGTTAGAGCATCTTTCAAGAAAACTGAAGATTTCAGGTTTACACCCAGGACCTTTCAGACATTTTCCATGGACATTTTCCTAGGTGTACATCATTACATGCAAAGTCACCTTTCACAAACCTAATAAACTTCAAAATTCTTCATAATGATTATTTAACTTTGATCTATAGGTAATTAGTTAAATTATCTAAAAATGTAGACATATACTCAAGAGTTTAGTCCTTATTGTACTGAATCATCTCCATTGAAATGTCTCAGAATAAATCTGCTGTATAACAATGACTTGAAGTTCCCCTAACATGGTAAATATCCAATAGATTACAAGAAATCCAATTTCTATTACAATGAGAGGAATTAAAAAACCCTTAGTTCTTTGTTGATTAAATTGAGAGATTGTGAAAATTACATTTCTCTGATGAAAAAACAGGAAGCAAGAAATCATTTACATACAGGAATGTCAACATTGATAGATTGATTCTCATCATGTTGAGAAAAATTCTGTTTTCAATTGAATTCAATTCTGTTCTCAATTGAAAATATTCTGTTTGTTACCATTAAAACAATTAAGTTTAAGAGTACCTTTTCCAAGGCCTTTCATTGGAAAAACAACAGTTCTTTCTTCAATAATAAAAAGCAGTGAAATCAGCAATTTAATATTTGCTGAAGTTCAATGAATGCTAACATTATATAAATTTTGCAGCCAATCATTAGCCTAAACGTGCATGTTTGACAACCCTTACTATAATACACAGAAAGTGATTACAATGAACTTAGGTTCCAAGATGATATTTATATTCTAGCTTAGCAACTTCATCCAGGATATAAATTAATATTTTGTATTTGTTATAAGATAAACAATGCTTATAATAAAAATTGAAGAAATTTTTAGGGAATTAAAAATATTTATAAATATTATCAATAATAAAATCACATACATAACAAAAGCTGGGACAAAAATAAAATAACTAAAATGTTTGAAGGAATGCAATCACAAGGAAATCAACTCCTAATAAAGATAAAGTATGACATCAATTTATTCCTTATTTTACGTCTAATCTTAAAGTTTTTGCATAGAATTATTGCTCAGTATTTAAGATATTATTTGTGTAATGAAAGAGAGTTTTGTAAATTCTAGCAGAGGTATTACAGAAGAACAAGACTGTGAGAATCAAATTACTTGGCTTTAATTCGTTCAATTAAAGATTTTCACCCAATAAAAAAGTGAAATTTTGACATGATAAAAAATTCTTTCCTTGAATCATGAACTACTGGACAAAGGTCCCTACCAGCATTTTATCTGAATCAATTTCATGTTATTTTATTCCCATTTGATACAGCATTCTTCCTCATCACATGCTGCACTGATGTGATTGATGAAATTGAAAAGTTGGTTCAAACAAATTAAATTTCATTTCCTTGCCAAAATAGATCTGTTTCTTCACTCTGCAGATGAATTATGCCTACTTCAGCCATTTCTGTGATTTAAGTGGTTTTTAAGATATTTGAAAGTAAAGGAATCAAAAAATCATTTGAAGACTTCTTATTCAACTTCTAAGAATCGTTTGAATTCAATGTGACAGATTTATTTCTGATTTTTCTTACATAACTAGTAGAAGAGTAATGGCTTTGATATAGATGTAGTAACTCAGTGCATACTTAAGGAATTGATCTAGATTATTACTAGCAATTATAAAGAGAAAACATATAAGATGCAAACTGAAAATGTAGTAACCAAAGAAATTCTTCATACAATCAAAGTTAGTGATTTAATAAGCTATGAGTAATGCCCATTTATTATTTTTTTCTGCTTAAAACCATATAGTATTTAATAATTATTAATTAGTATGTTTATTAATACTATTTCATTTCATGTGTTATCATTCCAAAATACATTGAATTGTATTGTACATGTCATCACAATGATCTGAATAATTAATAAGAACACTCCAAAATAGAAACATGCTTCTTCAGAAATCTTTAATTCCACAATTTTAATCTTTCCTTTGCTATCAGTCTGGTAGTTGAAAACTAAGAAATGTTTCAGCTCCATTTGTTAAAGATTTTAGTTCATTTTGATTTCAGTGGATTAAATAAAATAGAACATAGAATTTCATATCCTAAAATCTGCATAATAGAGTCCTTAAGCTAACCTTCCTTTCATTATTTCTTAAATCTTACTACACATCCTCATCTCATTAAATAAATTACAAAAAAATTATCATAAATCCTATAGCATTGGCTGCAAAAGCTTGCCTAAAATTATTGCCATTTTATGAAACCATACCTTAAAATAAATTTTATCTAGTATAGTTTGCAAAGACTCTCACTTGTTACAAGAGGGCTGGTCAGTGTAGGCAGAGAATGATCTTTTTACTTACGAAGTGCACTATTCAGGGTCAATCTTGGAATGAACTTCTTCAAATTAATCATCTTCAAGTCATATACACTTAGCCTAATCTGTTTCCCAGTCTTGGAAGACATGCTGAAAGTTGTCTTTAGGTCATTGTCTTCATAACCACCTCCACCCTCTTCATAACAGTCTCTCATGAACCAAAACGCTTTTGGGATCGTAATGATGAAGCCAAGTATCATCACCTGCAATGATGGAATTCAGGTATCCAATGGCAGTCTCTAATACCAGATCTGTAGCTCCAATACCAGGTGCTGTAGTTCCCAAAACATGAACACAAGTGGTACCTTCTTTTTGGATGTCAGTTATCTAGTGATCCACTGTACACATACATGTCTTTGGTGCAGGCAATCGTGCAGAATGGTGCAATTCTGTGGGAAATATGTAATATGTATGCCACTCTGTACACATTCATCAATCTTCTCAAGTGATGACAGATTATACAATCATCATGGCTTACTTAGTTCTTTGCCATGGCTGGAGTCCCTGGACCTCCATCCTCAGCTGTCTAAACATTCAAAACCTCCTTAAACTCTTCGAACCATTTAAGTGCTTTTGATTATGGAAGAAAATTGTCTCTCTGTCTGCTGTAACATTGCACATCACAATAAGCTAGATTTCGGTGGACAAACTCAAAACTTTAAAGCTGTGTACTGTTATTCACAAAGAGGCTCCATTTTATAACAGTGACAGGGAAACAAGCGCACTTTGCAGGCATACTGTACCGACTCCAATTCTGTCCATCAATCACTCAGACCTCTTCAAATCATGAAAAATTGTTTCCATGCAGAATACCTCCAGGAGATGAAGAAAAAATCATTCTCAGTCTTAATGGGTTTGCCCTGGTGTTAAAAAGAATTTCTAATGATCAAACCCTTCAATTATCACTTACTGAGTCTAACTCATTTCCACTCAATTTATTACTGAACATATCAAGCTAAGATCTGCAATAACAGGGAAAAGGATAAAAATAAGCCATAAATATTGACAAAATTGTTACACCTGGCTCTTCTCACTGACATTCAGAAGTGATGGTCCTTGACTCTTGAAAATCTTAAGGTAAAATCTAAAATGGGATCAATAACAATTTTGAAGATTTTTTTTTAAATGACTTTATTTTCCAATGGAATATTTTAACAAATAATTATAAATGGTACCTATAGCTAAATCAAATACAATGAAAGTCATTGCTAATTGAAATAAAGTGTAGCAACTACAACGAATGGTCTTTTCCTATCCTCTTCGAAGAATAAATATAATCCTTATACTAGATATTTCGTAGGAAGCTTAGAATGAAATGAAAAATACTCTGATTTTGAGGGAATGCCAATGGTTAGAACTAAATTTGGATAATGAATTGAAAATATCAATCATTATACTCTACATGTATAGGGGTATGTACATTATACTCTGCAATGGGGTGTCGTGGCAGAAAATTAAGATTTATCATCCTATGCGAATTTCTTACTACATTTCTATTCAGTTAACAAAATGTCTCAGTTAAAATAAAACACAAAAATTATTTAATTCAAAACTTGTACTAATCCGCAAAATATTTTTATTATAACATTGACCGGTTTTGGCGTTATAATAAAAATATTTTGTGAATTAGTATGTACAAGTTTTGAATTAAATAATTTTTGTATTATATTTTAACTATGTCATTCCACCGAGTATTGCTGAATACCATTAATTTTAAAATGTCTCAGCTTACATGTCAAAATTCTGAGTCCCTAGTTAAGCATAAAACATACTTTCAATGCATAAATGTAGAAATTGAAAAATAGAAAATAAACTTAATAAGCGTATAAAAAATTGTCTGTAATTGCATTTAGCCTTAATATCCTTCGCTATACCAAGAAATGAGAAATGAAACTGTTTGCAAGGTTATGTTTTAGCAGGAAGCATTTTAGGTCAATTCTTTAAGCAGTAAAATATTTAATTAGATAATTCGTTAAAATCAAAATGAATTGATCTACTTTTCAAATTATTACTGGTAACTTATTGGCATTGCACAATTGAATATTTACACTTATTCCTGAAAATACAATAATAATGAATAGCAAATGTGCTAAAAGCAAAAATTTTAAAAAATTAGGCCAAAAATTACATATAGAGCCTCAGATATAAGTCAGCATGAAAGCAAATAGAGCTTTTATCAACACTGTAACTATGCATGTCACTAAGTCACTACTCATGATGAAAGCTTTGGAGTGTTACTTTGTAGAAGATTGCAAATGGAGGTTGAGTCCTGTTTAAATACAAATAAGCAGACAAAAGGGTGCCATAAAATTTTTTAATTTGTGCAGAAGGATATTGAAATGGTTTCAGCATGTGTACACACTTTATATGCAATGCCATAAATATAAATGCAAAAGGAATGTAAAACTTTTGCCTCATTGTTACATTACATAAAAACATATTGGTGATTACCATATACAACTATTAAACAGAGGAAGGTCTTATAGAAACCTTTAAATCTAATCAAGATGGCAGAAACTTCATATAACACTACTCGAACTTCCAAAATTAGACAAGTATGAATATCGCTTTTAGATATATGAGCTTCAAGTTCATCAGTATATAGAGTACATTTAGAATGTCAATGAAAAATTTCCACGACTAAATCATTATTGCTTTTGAATCATTCAACAGTTTCAAAACCCCAATATATTTTCGAAGCCATGGAGTCCAAGTAATAGCTAATATGTTGTAGAAATTTAAACAACATTCCTTCTTTCACAAATTTATTTATTAAAAAAAGATATTATCATCAGTTTAACGAGGGAACTTAAGCCCTCATAGTATGACAATCTAGAACACTTCACATTCATCACAAAAATAGAAATTAGCTGTACCAATTTAATTCTTTAATTGTCATTCATCATGAAATACATAGTAAATATTAACATTAATAAAGCAGAAAGGGAACTAGCTCAGTTACTAAGATACTGAAATGAAATTTAAAACCATGAAATACAAATAACTACGTAAATCATCAATTTGTCTTAAATTCTTTGCATCTTGGAAACAGAAAATAATATATTCAGTATTCTTTTAACATGTACTCACCAACTTCAAAATATTATGATTATGTGATGAAAAGTTTCATTTGAATTCATTTTAATTGGTTTCATGTAAAGATGATTGGTATGCATTGTTTAAATACAACAAGTACCCTGTTGATGATTAACATACCTTGAAGCTGACGGTTGATTAGTGCAGTGATTCCTGGCCCATCTCCAGCCTTCTTGACGATGAGCATGGGTTTATCCTCTCCATCTTCCAAGCTATTGGGTAGATGTCCATTGTTACTGGCAGCCATTGTTTCGCTCACCTGCCATTGCATGCATGGAGAGAGAGGAGATGAAGCAGGTGCACAGAGTCCACAACATTGATTAGTAAGGAAGGGTGCAATGTTTGTGTAGAAATTATCAGCCATTAAAATGTAACCAAGAGTCACAATTTCCCAAAAAATTTAAAATATGACTTCTCCACCGCAAGAATGAGTTTAAAAGAGTAAAGGAAAGTATTTTTAGAAAATGAAGATAAAATTTTAAAGAAATACACATCAATTATCTAAGAAATGAAGGCACTTTTGAGTAAATCCCTTCCAAATATGAAATCCCTAGAGATATTTTTCCATGAATTATGATAATCAAATATTGATTCAAGAATGGAAACTTAAAACAAAATCCATAGATAAAATAAAATAAACTTTGAGAGAAAACATAAGATAAAAGGCAATCAAATTTTGAATCATAATGTAAAATGAGAATAAAATAAAACAAAATTCTGATTAGAGAATGATATTCCCTCCATTAACAATCTAATTTATAGACACATTTCAGTTTTACCCGCTTCATATATCTGGTAGGACATAGTTAAACTTTCAACAGCCAGCTTTGAATTATCTACAAGACCAAAAAATCTTGATTCTGATTCCTTAACTTAGTATTTACTTTAGGTCAAACGATATCCAAATTAAATGAGGAAATTTTCAATCCGAGAAAGCATTTTTTTTAATTACAAAATGAGTATCATTGACAAAGATTGTAAAATAAATATCGTTTATAGGCTTTTGTACACTTTCAAGTCTAAATTTTGCTCTCATGCTGATTTAAAGAAAAATAGCAGTATCTTTTGAATACATCATTTTACTCAGAAAAGAATGAAGGACCATGTGGGTTTTTATATGTTAAATTTGTAAGTTTTCTTATGCAAAACTCCGAGACTGTATTCCATTCGAAATGATCGACAGTAATTTCCAATGTGGAATCATACTTAAGATTACCAACAGAAAATATAAAAAACAGTCATTCAAGATAGAAGATTTTCTTTGATCATCATTATTGATTTTAAAATTTTAAAAATATAAATCAAATGTCATTCTTGTTAACTATGGCTGTGAATTGATTGGCCATACGAAAAACTCATAAATATTTCTATTTTGCAGAAGTGAGTGTTAAGTGTATTTATTGTGGATTAAAAACCAAGTGTATGCATGTCAGAAAGTAGTGCACATTGTTTTTTTTTCAATAAATTCAGTATGCAATAAATTGCATTTTAAGAGCCAGTAATATATTGTGATAAAATTTGAAATAGTCTTGATCTTAAAATATTTAACACTTTTCACAAATTTTACAACACTGATTGACAATGAAATTGATCATGTCACAAAGACAAAAACAGTCACATAAATATTTTAACATGAAATTTTAAAAATATATAAGAGAGGAAAGAAAAAGAGAAGGCTCAGTACAACAAGTAAAAGTAGAAGGAATTTTTTCTAGACAAATGAAGGAAAAACCCATGTATTGAGAAAGGGTGCTTGATTGTTTCCTCTCAAAATAGAATATCTTTATGAAAATGGTGAGATTTTAAAAATGGATTGGATTCCTCCACGAGTCAGAAGAAGAGTGACACTATAGAAAAACACTTTTTAATTTGCGGTAAGTACTGGCATGCCAATACATAAAAAAATGCCAAACTTTATAAAACATTCACAGGCTTGAAGGAATTCATTCACAGTAAAAAGATGATAGAGAGAGAGAGAGAGATCAGAACAGCAAAAGCTGCTGTTATACAATTAAAAATTATTCTTAATTTACCGCTTGAATATCATGTCTGCAACTCTTGGTGACAGTATAATTCTGTAAAATACTTAAATTCTATGCTAGCTATGATCATTCCCTAAACTAAATCACTAATCTTTGCTTACTTGACTGATGAAACACAACATCATATCTGTCTCGAGCAGTTTACATTTTTCATAGGAACGTTTTCCAAGTGGAAATATTTTAATGATACTAATAATCAAATACAAATTTCCTTATTGAAATTTACCAGGTTGTCATTATCTTCAGTTTGTTGATAAAAGAATGCCAATTAATTTATTGAACAGTTTCATTCAGTCTCAGCTTCCTACATTCTCTACTATTTGTAATTAACAAATTAACACCTTTTTCAGCAATTTGTATCAAGTTACCTACCATTAAACACAAGTCTAATTATGTTTACAGCCATATCACTGCATTAGAAAAGCAAAATAGCTTACTTGACTCTCTTAATTGCCTAGTTAATATAGAAAATTATTAATTATTAGAAAACTAATCTAGCTAATGATCACAGAGTTAGCATTACAGATGATTATCCATTATTATTATTATACTTATGATTTGTCACTAGGAAGTGACTGAACTACCTTTTGGCTATTTTCTCATGAAGCTCTCTCTAGGGAAGAATTTAGGAACAGAAAAATATTCTAATTCAGTTTGGTCCTAAAACATTTAAGCCCCATATATAAACTAGCTTTTAATTCTCTAGTGATGATAAATATAATTCTTTGAACCTTCAAGCCCCTGACAAGCCCAGGATAGAAGAAAATAGAGAGGAAAGTTAGTCTGAAAAGTAAGTTAATAGAAATTTTGAGAGGTTACATATAAGCAAGAAATTCCTTAAATAGCTATTGCTCTTTCTCGTTAAATTTGGTGGCAATATTAAGCAGGCAAGCAACACCACAATAAGCTACAACAAATGAAATAGGCACTATGACCAGACCAAAACGGCAAAATCCTCATCACATGATGAGCCAACTACAGGCATCTGAAAAACAAGAAAAGGACTCATGAAAGGATAGCAGAAGTGAAATGGTTGGTTCTGCAGGCTTCATCTTCTTATTTTCAAAAGTTATTGATGAGTATGTCTTGGTTTTTAATATGTAAGGGGCTATATGGCATTAGTTAGTAAACAATCACTCATAAATATAAATGACTGCTATCTTAATCATGCCCCAATTAAGCACTAATTTCACTAAAAGTCATGCCATTAGTACCAGATCAAAATCTATATGACTTCTAATTGACTATAAGAGCCACAGACATTTTAGGTATATATATATCACTTTGAAGCAAACAAATAAATTGCAAGAATGATCGGTATAGCCATAAAATGGAAGACATATTATTTCAAAAATGAATGAAAATGGTGCCAATCAGAATAGAGTGAAACAATATGCATCATGTGCAAAAGCACAAATATAAAAGTACTTACAGCTTATATCTACTGGATTACTCTTGAGAAATACAGTGTAATGAATCTCATGATCATAACCCTTTGAATGCCAGTTATTTCTAAATGATACAATCTATGAGTTGCCTTGCTAACCATTAGCATTAATATAAGCATTACCATGCTGTCTAGTAAAAATTTAATAGATAAAGGATATTTAAATATTATTAATCCTATCATTTTTGAACTGCTTTGATAAAACTATTGGACCAAAGTATATATTAAAATAACAATGACTTTATTAAACATTAAATATACACTTAATGTTTATGTTTTACATGCACGAACTAAAGTTTGTCAACTCAAGGTTCATTTCAGGTGGTAAAATTTGAAGGCAACACACAGTCATAATTTTTGAAAGCACAGGATACTCACTAGAGTGATATTTTTTACACAAGCAGGATAACTTCACTTACTATCTTTCAACAAATAAGAGTACATATAGAATTCATCATCATTGTTTAAATGAGAAATTCAATGACTAATCAATCTGGCAAAGAAGGTAATTAAATTACAGGTTTCTGATAATAAAAAATTAAATAAACCGGATGATGATTTACCAGCATGTTCATAAATATTACACAAGCAGTGGTAAGCATAAATGCTTTAAGCGGTGTTCATCAAAATAGTTTCCTATAAGAAGCCAAGCTTGCAGGAGAGATGCTTAATGGATAAGTGAAAATAAAATAAAGATAATAGCTGCAACTGTGATAATACAAGTAGATATAGTAATTGTTATTTTTTAATGTTGAAAAATGACGCCATATATTCTCAAGTCTATGATGCACCCAAGTTTTTGATGTCATGTGGGAGGAAAACAAAATATTGCAATTACATCCCATGATATTCACTGTGGCATGTGTTACTGGCTAGCAATTGAACAAGCTAGGGTGTTGGGGTGGTAGGTCAGGAAAACATATCTTTAAATTTGAACAAGCTAGGGTGTTGGGGTGGTAGGTCAGGAAAACATATCTTTAAATTTCATATTTAATTCAACTTCCCTGCTATACCTACTTTGGGATAATGCATTTTAGATTGCAGATCTGAGACAAACTCAAATCTGCACCTAATTTTTGGGAGCTCTATAAGTGCCAAAAAAAGCATCTCAGATTTGAGAATACATGGTGCATTGGGTTTTAATGATGAGAATAGTTACGTACAATTAGAATAACAGCATCTCTATTTCAAAGTATATGAACAATTTAAATTTCTGGATGTGTTTTGTATTTACATTAGTGGAGTAGCAAGGGGGATTGTAGGATAAAGACCCTCCAATAGACATTTCATACCCCAATTAAAATTCAAAACATACATTAAATCTGATGATTACAAATTTTCATGTTTTGAATAAGGAAATATATAAATTTCATTATTAAATTGTTATTCGATCCTTTTATATTTCAAGGGTAGAGAAAAAATTTTGAGCCATCACTAAAGGAATTTTTCAAAATACCACAGGTGTACATAGCATATATCTATTATAATTGAACTTTTGAACACAATAAATCCCCAAATAATCAGTAAAGATGCTGAGGAGAAATGTAAAATTTGCAATTTTTTTATATCTTCCTTTTCCTTACTTTTCTTCTTAACCACATTAAACAAAAAACACAAACTGCCACATTTGTTTCTTTCTTTAAAATTAGTGATATTGTGATGATTTTTTAGAACATTACAAGAGGATATTAGCCAAAATAATCATTAACATTAAATATAATAATACTTCTCATGTCCTTGCAATTATTCTTTTTAGTCATTAGTACTTATCTCTCGTTACATGATAGTTTCTTTTGAGACAGCCAAGCTAGCTTATTATTTATAGAGAATGTCTAAAATGTCATACGATTGGACAAATGCCAAAGAAGGTATGATACTGAAATATAATCTCTAAGATCACTCAAGAAAGATTCATCTCATTGTTTTTACCCAAACTTACAAGTTGGCACTATGACAATGAATAAAGTAATAATGAATTTAGTAGTCAAGAGTATGTATTCAGAATGGAAAATTTAAAACAGGCTCTCAAGAAGGAAACTTCAATAAATTTCAACAAACTCCCAAGAAGAAATATTATTTCAATAGGTATGGGGAGCACACTAGCAACAGAAAAGGTTTTAAGGAAAGGTGTAATGTTTTGCACGATGAAGTCGTGCGGCTGATCACAAAGGAATAACAAGTGTGAAGGATAGCAAAATGACTGGGACTCAAACCCAGGTCTTCCACTTTCCGGGCAGGTATTCTAACAACTGAACTACCATGCTGCATCTCTTCTCAAAAGACCGCTTTGTGAGTTGGCTGCTTCAGTGAGCACCTCCAGCAGCAGTTCGTGCCACTAAATGTGGAGGATGCTTGCTGTGCTCAAAAAGCATTCCCTTAACAGTGTGGAAGAGACATGGCATGGTAGTTCAGTGGTTAGAATATCTGCCCAGAAAGTGGAAGACCTGGTTTCGGCTTCCAGTCATGTCACTATTTTTCACACTTGTTATTCCTTTAGAAAAGGTTTCATTTGAGAGTTTTAAAAACACCATAAGAATGTGTGAGACAAGGGATTATCTGGAGACTTTTAATTTTCACAGTAAACAAAAAAAAGAAAAGACAACTTTTATCAAGGAGGGAAGAAATTTAATATAACTACCTAGAGAGTAGTTACTATATGATAAGTGTAAAGAAGAAAAGTTATACTTAAAACACTAAAAAAATCAGGTAGATACCAGTTATAGAAGTCCTCAATTAAAGTGAGAGATATCATTAAGTATATATTTTGAAAATCATGCTGCCATATTTAAGAAAAATGCTTGCTTTCTCAAATCATTTGATGAAGAAGATGAAAACTAAATGAAAAAGGAAGTTCTCCAAGGCAGAATAGATGATGAAAGACAGTTAATCAGTTATTTCATGAATTGAATGATAAAACTGATTAGAATATATCGAAAGAAAATTCATGAATACAAAACCTACATAAGCAAGCCTCATAAATTCATCATAAAACCCTTTTAGTTTTATTGAAATTATTTATCAAGCCAGAACATCTTCTCAATCATTCTTCTCTTGTTATCTGAAATCTTCTCAATGTATTGAAATCCATCAAACATGTGACAGAGGATTTGTTTCGTAACAAAGACCTTCAGTTCTGAACATGGGTAAATCTTCCAGTGGAACTCTCCAAATTCATTTCTGCTAAACAAGTTCCTCCACTCTTGCTATAGCTAAGTCTTCAGAGTTGTGTGGCTTCATGAGAGAACTACTTAGAATTTTATCTTGGTAAATTTTAGTTCTATAGTTCACCACAGCATTGTAACATGAGTCTTATTTTATTGTGACAGACCTATTATAACAAATAATTACTCTTGAACCATACATTTAAAGTAAAAAACTTATTTAATTTTACACTGTACAAATCATAATTTATCTCAAAGAAAATGTGATAAGGCTTATGCTACAAGGCTACAAATGTTTTTGGAAATCATTTTTTCGAGATATGATTAAGGATTTCATCAAATAAAAATTATATAATTCTTAAGTTAATCAGGTTCAGTAATACCTTTAAAATATTCCATTGTTAAATTTGACTATTATTTGGATGATATAAATGCTAAATTTAATCCATGATCAATAATGTAAAATCAAAGAGACAAATATAGGAGGAAATGTGCAGTTTTCTCAAAAGGAAACACAAATATTAATCATAAAAACTGGCAGTTATGTTTGCTTTATTTATTACATTCAAGTTGAAGAATACTGATATTAGTTCTTTAAGTTTGTACCGAAAGCTATGAAACTGATAACTGAAAAAATAATTTGTTCTCCTGTTATCAGCTTATTAGCTGTAAACTAATAAATAATATGAAAGTTACAAATTTTTCAAAGTGCATTTAAGGATTCCATTGTTTACTAATAAATTTAACCACTCATACTCTCAACTCTGGTGCAGAAAAGCATCTTAAGTAAATAAAGGCATAATTTTCATTAAACACAGATCTTGAGATTTCTCAAGAGGTAAGACTATTGTATAAGCTTTGAAAAATATTTTTCCCGTGAACTGATTAATGCCATTCCTTGTCCTACTGACAGATATGACAACTCCAAATTTTACACAATTTCAGATATGCACTAAGTAATGTTCTACTGATATAAAAAAATAAAACTGAAATTTAAATGCTAAAAGCATTAAATGAAGTTAGACCATAAAACAGGAAAACAAAATTAATTCCTTTCTGGATAACTGCTCTCAAAACAGATGAAATAATAATTTGTCCTCCTGATATTAGATGAAGTAGAGTTGAAAGTAAAAAGTAATTGACAGCATTTGTGCATTATTGTTGAAAAAATAAAATAAAACAAATGTAATTACATTTTATAATTTAAAAGCTACAAAGTGTATTGAAAATTATTTGAAGTTAAGAATTCTTAAATATGACAGGCATAGTTTCACTTGAAGTGTGTTTTGTAATACTAAGGTGGTTTAAAGTAAACAAAGGTTTCAGAAAACAGGAGTAAACTCACAAAGACAAAAATGATATTTTATGCTTATTTTTAGATACTCTGAGGGATCCATAATAATTCAATGTTAATTTGAAATATACTTAGGTTGCAAAAGAATCCTGGCATTCAAAGAATTAGGAAATCTCTGTAACCAAACAAAAAAGCTTTTTATTACAACAGAATAAATATAAAATCAAACCAATTCATCCAAGTTTGAAAGTCGTTAGATGATAATCAAGGCGTGCTAGGGTTAAACATGCATAGGGAAAATGTTAAATAAATATAACTCATTCTTCATAAAAGCACTCACACAGAAAAATTTAGTAAGATAAATAAAAAATCTATCTAACATATTATTTAAAAATATATACAGAGGAAATTATAGTTATAACGCCATTTAAAAATGTAGCATATTAATTTACATCATTTATTGAATTATCACACAACACCAAAGTACAAAAATCATTATCATCCAAAGATAATATATGGCTCAGTATATTTAATAACAGTTTGTCACTGAAATATTAGCTGGACAACACTACGCAATACACAAATTTCGTTGTGCGCTTCACTCACTTTCAAGCTTCCATTAAAAGTTCAAGCTAGCAATTCATTTCACACAAATAAAATCTTATGTCATCAAACCTAATAGGCATGTGAGCTTTAGATATTGAGTCATAGAACAACATACTCACTGCTTCCAGTGCCTATATATTGAGATCAAGAAACTGATTTATTGTTACATTGAATTTTTCTACACTTATATGAAACAACTCCTTTCAGGACAAGGTATGAAGTAAGTATGAATCCAAAAGTCATGATAAATGCATCATAAAATTTAAAGCATCTTCCATGCTATTCATGTTCTGCATCATAAGATTACATTTATAATATCAACTTTAATAATGATATCTAAAATTTAGATTGTATGACAATATATTTAGTGTGTATATAATTTTTACCCAAAACTAATTTTTCTTGCTTTATTATTTGGTGTTATCATTTATTCTTCAAACATGTACTTTATTAAGTAAATGGCTGTTAAACCATGAAATTTTTGTCATAATGCATATCCTAAGAGTACTCATGTAATTAATTCTATATACACGAATGACTACCATTACACAGGCATTGGAAAATTCTGATCTAATTCAGGTATATGCAACCTATATAACTACTCTATCATCCAAATTCTCAAAAATCAATGAAACTCTGTAAAGGAAATCTAGCTCAGCAAAACAAAATACGATTAATATATGGAAAGGCCAATAGGTGGTCATAATCAAATGGTATTAAACTATTTAACAAGAATAAAACCCTAAAATTTATCTCATCATTTAAAGTTATGACAGTAAGCTTGCTTTGACAAATAAAAGAATCTTTCCCTTCACTATGCATAATAGCTCTTTTCGTTCATTAAAAAATTCATCTTGAAATATACAGTAAGTCTGTTATAAAAATATAAGTATTCAGTATTATCAGTAAACTTAATTATATATTTTACAAAAGCATGAAAAATAGGAAGCTTGAAGAGAATGTCAGAACATAAGATTGCCCAACTGACAGGGCAAGGCAGATACGTTCAAACCCATACCTATGACAAGCAACTCTTAAATAATATGTATAGGTATATCTTTACATCAATGAATAATTCTTGAGACATATATTAAATGAGAATCATCCAATAGATAATGTTATAACACAAATCATCACGAACACCTCTTCAACCATCTCTTAGTATATAATGAACATGAAGGAAAATTGTTTTTGTGTATCTTTTCAAAAATCTGCATTTATAAAAGGAAGCAACATGAACCATTTTTACAGCTAAAGTCATGAGTGATCAGAAAGCAGTGATATTAAGCTGTCAGCTCTCAACTAAAAGGAAAATGCTCCTTTTGAAGATTAGGAACAATTTACAATCAACACTAATGGTTCACTTGGTTAATGTTTATTGTGCATGCGGTCACAGCCCATAATTCTTAGATCAGAAAAAAATGATGAACAATCACCAGCTGACTTGGGTGAATTACATACTAATAAACTTAGCATAATAAACGTGTCCCATACATCAAAATAGTTCCATGGTTCTATAAAATGTTGTTAGTTACAAGACTATATTTGTTAATTTCCATCACACAGGCAAACTGAAGGAGTTCTTTGATCACAAGGAAAATCCTGGAGATAGTGAAGACAGATTGGAGTCAGTGAATTAGGGCATCAATGGGTTAAGTGATGCACACCACAGCTACTCTCACCAATTCCCACCCAACGGAAATGAGCAGTGCTCCTAAATATACAAGAACGAGGCCTCAAAGCCCATCTTTTTATCTTCCCCAAGGAAAGGAGGGAGAGTCAGCCATGCGACCTCTCAGGAAGTTGGTGCACGTGCCAAAGGTAGAGGGAACAAGGTGTACAGCTTGGGAGCAGTGTTAGCAGTGTTGGGAGTTGGGGAGGTGGCAGGGGTGCCATGGGGCCACGGCTCAGCCCGTCCAGTCCGGCTCACCTGCATCAGCTTCTTGACTACATCCCGACCCAGTATGTGGTCGAAAACAGCCTGCAGGAACTGATCTGTGATGATTGTAAGTTTAAGCTTATCTCGGTGCCAAATCAGAACTCGAGATTCCTCCATTGCAGTAATTGACACCTGATGGATGAAAATATGTCTATTAATCACTTGTGGACATAGAAAGCAACATAGTTCATGCAAAGTAAAGTCTTGGTCTTTGATGTACATTTAACATTCTGATATTCTCACAGGTAGAAAAGAATAGCATTAGTAAAATAAATGTTTTGTAAAGATGATCAGTATCATATAAATCATACCCCTGCTACCATAATACATCTGCAGATGAGGATTATGTAATGAACAGTTAAAAAGAATAAAAAATAAATGAAATGATGTTATAGAAATATTTGGTGAAGCATTTGCATACTTTGTTTTGAGTTGTACAAGGGCTAAAAAGTATTATTTGTTTCCTAGCTAACCATTAGCATTAATATAAGCATTACCATGCTGTCTAGTAAAAATTTAATAGATAAAGGATATTTAAATATTATTAATCCTATCATTTTTGAACTGCTTTGATAAAACTATTGGACCAAAGTATATATTAAAATAACAATGACTTTATTAAACATTAAATATACACTTAATGTTTATGTTTTACATGCACGAACTAAAGTTTGTCAACTCAAGGTTCATNCCATTTGTTTGCTTCCAAGATAAAAAAAAATTCTTAAACATAAAGTCAGACTAAGCATGAGAATTAGCTATAAAATGTTTATTTGACAAATAAAACTCAAGGATTATATGAAATAACAATTTACCTGGAAGAACTCATCAGTTGATACACCAAACCACTCTGGAGAATCAAGGAACTGATGTGGGAACACTATGTGGAGGGCACGGCCATTCTGAGAAACAACCAGCCTGAAAAATAACATGTGAGTGCTAAGCTTGAGGCATTAATCTAACCTTATGATGTGATACAATTTACTAACATAGCAAATATGAGTTCCAAGGTTGAATTCTATAACATTCAGGAGATAGTTCAGTACCAGTTCAGCCTGAGAAGATACATCTATTTCTACAAGTAACACTCCGCAATAATTTGTTGGTAAATGAAGCAACTTGCAATTACTAGGATAACTAATGTTTACGAAGAGATGGATAAGAGAATTTATGTGAGATCATTTTAAAAACGGATATCTACTGCTATGCTTGTCATTCAAAGAGAGAAAGAGAAACATACATTATTATAGGAATAATTTTTACATGAATGCCTGAACGAGGTGAACTATTTATCAAATAATAACAAATAGAAATTATAGAAACTTGAATCCAGATATTATTAATTGATATTTTAATAACAACTGCCATGCCCATATTGTCTACAGGTGGCCATGGGGAAATTAAACCAGTCAAATCAAGCCAGGAGACTTGATATGATATGACTTAACATATGATTTTGCCTAATTTCCTTACAAGACTTTTAGTAAAGAAGTTAAATGAGGATACAAAGGACTGTATGATAGAGCTTGGAGCAAGCTTTGCAACTAGTATGCTGCATAATATTTGAGGATAGTATATGTTTCCAATTTAAAATTATATGAGCACTTTTTTTGGAGATATTTTGCCTTGATGGAATTTTATGGATAAAATATTAAAATTTTCCATACTAAGTACAGTTTTCCCCTCTTTAATGATCTGATTTTCTATGGAAGCTAAAAAAGTTGTACCAAAACAGGTAAAAAAGGGCTGGGAAGCACTTGATTTGAATATAACCTGAGGAAGGTTTCTACCTGGAGCGAGGCAAAGCTGGTAGATAGGATATAAGGGAAAGCTGAACACCCTAGCAATTTTTCAGTTCCTAATTCTTTATCGATATTTTTATAGGTAATAATCCACTAAAAAACTAATATTTCACCATGCTGCATTGTTTTTTTTTATTCGAAGGTTCTGAATTCAAAAAGGACGAAGAGAATACTATTGTTTTTACTATTCCCAACTTTCGAGCCACAAATGAAAGCATTAATAAGCACTTTTCCGGGACTTCTTCCAATATTTATTCCAAACGTCGTAGCAAAAGCATTAATTAGTAAACTTAATTATATAGTTTACAAAAGCATGAAAAATAGGAAGCTTGAAGAGAATGTCAGAACATAAGATTGCCCAACTGACAGGGCAAGGCAGATACGTTCAAACCCATACCTATGACAAGCAACTCTTAAATAATATGTATAGGTATATCTTTACATCAATGAATAATTCTTGAGACATATATTAAATGAGAATCATCCAATAGATAATGTTATAACACAAATCATCACGAACACCTCTTCAACCATCTCTTAGTATATAATGAACATGAAGGAAAATTGTTTTTGTGTATCTTTTCAAAAATCTGCATTTATAAAAGGAAGCAACATGAACCATTTTTACAGCTAAAGTCATGAGTGATCAGAAAGCAGTGATATTAAGCTGTCAGCTCTCAACTAAAAGGAAAATGCTCCTTTTGAAGATTAGGAACAATTTACAATCAACACTAATGGTTCACTTGGTTAATGTTTATTGTGCATGCGGTCACAGCCCATAATTCTTAGATCAGAAAAAAATGATGAACAATCACCAGCTGACTTGGGTGAATTACATACTAATAAACTTAGCATAATAAACGTGTCCCATACATCAAAATAGTTCCATGGTTCTATAAAATGTTGTTAGTTACAAGACTATATTTGTTAATTTCCATCACACAGGCAAACTGAAGGAGTTCTTTGATCACAAGGAAAATCCTGGAGATAGTGAAGACAGATTGGAGTCAGTGAATTAGGGCATCAATGGGTTAAGTGATGCACACCACAGCTACTCTCACCAATTCCCACCCAACGGAAATGAGCAGTGCTCCTAAATATACAAGAACGAGGCCTCAAAGCCCATCTTTTTATCTTCCCCAAGGAAAGGAGGGAGAGTCAGCCATGCGACCTCTCAGGAAGTTGGTGCACGTGCCAAAGGTAGAGGGAACAAGGTGTACAGCTTGGGAGCAGTGTTAGCAGTGTTGGGAGTTGGGGAGGTGGCAGGGGTGCCATGGGGCCACGGCTCAGCCCGTCCAGTCCGGCTCACCTGCATCAGCTTCTTGACTACATCCCGACCCAGTATGTGGTCGAAAACAGCCTGCAGGAACTGATCTGTGATGATTGTAAGTTTAAGCTTATCTCGGTGCCAAATCAGAACTCGAGATTCCTCCATTGCAGTAATTGACACCTGATGGATGAAAATATGTCTATTAATCACTTGTGGACATAGAAAGCAACATAGTTCATGCAAAGTAAAGTCTTGGTCTTTGATGTACATTTAACATTCTGATATTCTCACAGGTAGAAAAGAATAGCATTAGTAAAATAAATGTTTTGTAAAGATGATCAGTATCATATAAATCATACCCCTGCTACCATAATACATCTGCAGATGAGGATTATGTAATGAACAGTTAAAAAGAATAAAAAATAAATGAAATGATGTTATAGAAATATTTGGTGAAGCATTTGCATACTTTGTTTTGAGTTGTACAAGGGCTAAAAAGTATTATTTGTTTCCTAGCTAACCATTAGCATTAATATAAGCATTACCATGCTGTCTAGTAAAAATTTAATAGATAAAGGATATTTAAATATTATTAATCCTATCATTTTTGAACTGCTTTGATAAAACTATTGGACCAAAGTATATATTAAAATAACAATGACTTTATTAAACATTAAATATACACTTAATGTTTATGTTTTACATGCACGAACTAAAGTTTGTCAACTCAAGGTTCATTTCAGGTGGTAAAATTTGAAGGCAACACACAGTCATAATTTTTGAAAGCACAGGATACTCACTAGAGTGATATTTTTTACACAAGCAGGATAACTTCACTTACTATCTTTCAACAAATAAGAGTACATATAGAATTCATCATCATTGTTTAAATGAGAAATTCAATGACTAATCAATCTGGCAAAGAAGGTAATTAAATTACAGGTTTCTGATAATAAAAAATTAAATAAACCGGATGATGATTTACCAGCATGTTCATAAATATTACACAAGCAGTGGTAAGCATAAATGCTTTAAGCGGTGTTCATCAAAATAGTTTCCTATAAGAAGCCAAGCTTGCAGGAGAGATGCTTAATGGATAAGTGAAAATAAAATAAAGATAATAGCTGCAACTGTGATAATACAAGTAGATATAGTAATTGTTATTTTTTAATGTTGAAAAATGACGCCATATATTCTCAAGTCTATGATGCACCCAAGTTTTTTATGTCATGTGGGAGGAAAACAAAATATTGCAATTACATCCCATGATATTCACTGTGGCATGTGTTACTGGCTAGCAATTGAACAAGCTAGGGTGTTGGGGTGGTAGGTCAGGAAAACATATCTTTAAATTTGAACAAGCTAGGGTGTTGGGGTGGTAGGTCAGGAAAACATATCTTTAAATTTCATATTTAATTCAACTTCCCTGCTATACCTACTTTGGGATAATGCATTTTAGATTGCAGATCTGAGACAAACTCAAATCTGCACCTAATTTTTGGGAGCTCTATAAGTGCCAAAAAAAGCATCTCAGATTTGAGAATACATGGTGCATTAGGTTTTAATGATGAGAATAGTTACGTACAATTAGAATAACAGCATCTCTATTTCAAAGTATATGAACAATTTAAATTTCTGGATGTGTTTTGTATTTACATTAGTGGAGTAGCAAGGGGGATTGTAGGATAAAGACCCTCCAATAGACATTTCATACCCCAATTAAAATTCAAAACATACATTAAATCTGATGATTACAAATTTTCATGTTTTGAATAAGGAAATCAGCCGCAGGGCCTGTTCGTCTGTGCCTTAATCACACTGCAAATACAATTCCAGTTCCGGGGATTAAAAGTCCAAACTTTGATTATTTAACGGCCGCTCGCAATGATCATTCGCGGCTCGCGTTGACTTTCGCAGTTTTCCCGCTCATTAATGTTTCAACAATCGGAATTGACCCGTTGTTTGATTACGTGAGGGGGACATGTCGCCAAAATGTTACTCTCTTAAAGGGGATTGTTTTTGGAGGGAGACCGAATTGCGCATTGGTGGAAATTCTGCTCGTAATTGGTATATTACGAGCAGGAATCGCTGTCGGCGGCTTTTATGGAGTTTACATTGCGATTTTTACGCTGCGAAGGTTTTTTTTTACCCACAAAGTCAGATCGTACATTTATGAGCTGGATAATTCAATGCCGTACTTCGTATTTTCCACAGATATTTGTGGAAATTTGTGTTCCACCAATATCTGTCGGAAATACGAAGTACGGTGTTGAATTATTTAAGATGGCGTTCCGCAACATTAGGCAAGAACACCTCGAGTTTTTATGAGCTGGGTTTTCCAACGTACAAATAATATGCAGCACACACTGAAGGTCTTAAAGCGGTCGGTCAGTTTTCTGAAAGTTTCACAAATAAATTTCGACTATAGAAACGTTTATCCGTTTTAAAACCCAAGTTTTCGTACTGCAGTTCATTAAAAATATTCTTAAACCCTCTAAAACTGTGCTGAATTACTAGATAATCTGGTTTCATGCAGAGCTTTAACAATATATTTAGATATTGGTTTTCATGCGGTTGCTGGTGAGATGAACAAATTTCGTAATAGTAGTTTAGAGTTGATAGATAAGTAGATAGAGTTGTAAAATTTAAAGAGTTTTTGCTGACCTTCGTACTGTACTTCATACTGTTGTCTATTAAAGTTATTTTTCCACCCTCAAAAACTGTGTTGAACGCCTTATTAATCTGGTTTCATACATAGCTTTAACGATATATTAAGACATTTCTTTTCGTAGATGTGCTGTAATTGTAATTGGCAGTGCCTGTGTTATAATTGATAGATAAAGGGTTGTATAATTTAAAAAGTTTTAGCTTGCCGTCGTGACTAATTCAATTCCCAATGTAGTCTTTTGACCAAAAAGATTGGACAATCCTGTCTTTAAGAGAAAATGTGCGAGTATGGGACCCATTTGAAGAAATTGACGCGATTTCACGTATAACATGGGAGCAAAATCACGAAATTAATTTAGAATACATCGAAGATTTGCTTTCACGGTTTTTATGGAATTTTGAAATATTTCCTCTCTCATTTCGAGATAAAAGTCTCATTAGGTTCGATCGCATCGATTGCTNTGGGAGTCCAACTTGAGCTGAAATCCTCAAGCGGCTTTTCGGAACGTTCGGAAACTATTATGAATGTCGGAAAAAGTGATCTGAAGGAGAAGTAATTCATTCATTTTCCACTTTAATTAACTGCGAATAAAACATCGATAAAAATAACACGATTTCAATAAATACCAACAGCAACTGAAATGAATTCACGCACGTTTGGCAAGAAGAAACCACTATTTTCAGAGCCCAAAAAGGGCACAATAAATTATTAATTACGAGATAAATAAAAACTGTAAAACTAGGCTCACGCACATTTCTCAACCATTCCAACATAAAATATTTATCCTCGAAAAGGCGTTATCGGTAAATACAACTGCGATAGTTAATTAATCGACGCTTTTAGTTCAAATGTAAAATATCTGATTAGTTGGCTTTATGGAGCACATAAAAAATTCTTCCTTAACTTTTATCCACCAGTATCTCATTTTTTCGTAAGTTATACCTCCCAACTCTTTTCTAGAGAAAATTTATAGGAACGCTTTGCAAGCTTACGACAAATAATATACGGCATTTATTAAAATACTACGTCAAAAATGATAATATATGTGGAAAATTTTACACCATTCTTGAAGCTTCCAATAAATTATTACATACCACAAACTTTGATAAAAATGCCACTTACTTTCCAGAAAGGACAAGAGATAGACTTTCCACTTTTGTGACTTTCTCCTGGGCATAAACTTCCTGATATTTGAGATGTCTGATGCCTTTCATACAATCAAGCACTTTCTTGAATTGATGCCTAGTCACTTTAAGGGGTTGAAAGAGGGCTAAATAAACCTGAAAAGAGAAAAATAAACCAACTGAATTAGTTTACCGATAGGTAATTAAACTAATATAAGAATACACGAATAATAAAATGAGACACTAGAAAAAATCGGCGAGGAATTGACATGATTCTTTTTACATAAAGAGGAAAATCAAGCAGAAAATGTTCGATGTAATTCGCTATTAAATATAGTAAATAATTTTTTTAAATTATTAATGAAGATAAATTTACAGATTTATCTTCTTCTCTACTGAAGCCAGTTGTCAATGAAAGGAAGCCATCAGCGAATTAGGCGATATCAAGCTTTGGAAATCATATTCTATTATCTCAGTTCCTATTTTAACATTAAGTTAGACAAAGTTCTACACATAAGGAACATATCTCAAAGATCAAATTGAAGAATAGGCGTTTCAGACGAGTAATCTTTGAGTTAAAGAAGATCTGCGTACTCCGATAAGGTACACATATCAAGTAAAGACTACTAACCAAAGCTTCGTCATTTCATTAAGATCTTTGGTAACACGATGAAGTATCGCGGTCCAAAGTTAAGTCCTCAGGTTAAACTTATATGCGAAGTAAGACGTATAGTTGTACATATGGTATTTGTCTTGTACCCACTCCACTGACAATCATCTCTTTCTTGGTTCCGTTAAAACTCGCACATGGCAAGAGCTTATATGCAAAAAATATTCAAAACTCGATAAAAGAATCACCGAAGGAATAACCATTCAATCGAACTGCTTAAAAGGAAAAATTATAAATCAATACAGTATCATTGCCTCGTTATAAAAATAAAAGAATAAAATAAATTTAATCCTTATAAACTGTTTCATACAAAAGCACTATAATAATAAAAGAATAAAATAAATTTAATCCTTATAAACTGTTTCATACAAAAGCACTCTCAATTGAGAGTAATTCATAGCACAGGACTTACAAAATATTAGTAGAATAAACAGCAGAATAAAGATCGCAACTACGCTCACTTAATGGTCAAATGGTCTTCCTAACGAATGTTTCTTTACATCCTTTCCAGATGCGAGGAATGAGCAACTCATTCTTCTAATTTACCTCTTTCATGAAAGACTTCCAACGGCAGAGCACATCGCAAATTTTGACACATTCTGAGATAAATATAAACAAAAAAAATGAAAGTATCGCGCTAATTTAGCCTTCTTCATTCAAAGTACTTTCATGGAAGAAGTCATTTCCAGCCATCTTATCTAACGACCTCGAGAACTCCAGAATTCGCGTGGGTAGAGGTCACAAATAGCTACTCCCACTACTTCGACATATCACTTTTGGAACAGTGAAAGAGAAAAAAGTACGCTGGAATGAGGCTGTTTTTAGAATTCTTGCACTTCTGAAACGATGTATTTTTGGGGTAACAACCACGCCTTCAGGAGCCGTCATCGCCGGTGGCCCGCAACGATTCCGGCGGGTGTTTTCTTTAAGCCCGCATTTCCCCAGTAATCGGTTGACGGCGAGAACAACTACTCAGTGGCAGTTCTGAGGGAAGATGGACAACGAAAGAAAATATTTGGGGAGATTTCTCGGCGGATCAAAAACAAAAGCTACGTCGCCAAATAGACGTCATCGGCAACCTCGATGGGCATGCTTAGAAGAAGTAGATCGATAAAAAAAGGGTTCCTGTTCGCAACTCAATAATTACAATACAGAGAAGTTTCAGAATTATGCTAAAACAATGTATTGATTAATGTGTTGAGGAATATCGCTAATAGATCTAGGTTTAACTTTCAGCCACAAAGCTAGACTTAACATTTTTTGTCATAAGAAAATCGGGTGGTATTTCCAAAACATATGTGCTTAACAAAAGTTATGGTTGTATTGTTCATGTTTATCTTGACTATACTCACGAAATAATTATATTAAGTTCAGATTTCGGCATCCAATTTGACCATGTTTGTGATGTATGTAAACCTTATACGTTAACTCGATGTATATTCATGAATTATGTCATTGATGTTAATAATAACAAAGTGTATGGTTAAAATTATTGTATACGTGTATTACCTTTACTATAAGGTTTTCATAATTTTGTATGCTTTTATTATTAATTTGTCTTCTTTTTACATTATGTACTCGGTGTTTTCGCGGTTTTTTTTCACCCCCCTTCTCTGTGGGTGTTTTCCCGTATTGTGGGGTTTTTATCTTCTTAAACCTTCAATTGAGAAAATAATATAGAAGATAATAATTTCCCAACAAACCCAAATCTTTCTGTGTTGCTGTGCAGTTTTTCTTTTATCTTTAACTATTAAATTTAACTTGTGTATTGAGGTTTGGTGGAAGAGAGGCCAACTTGCCTTACCTCGCCTTCATAAAGAGTAAGAGGAGAATTACCATAATTCATTCAAAATCAAACACATATGGGTGTTAGTAACAAGACAAACAGTTATAATTTTTCACAAACGATCGACAAATTATGATATAAGATTCGAAGAAAAAATTCTCCAGGAGCTGGAGACTTTTGTTAACAGAGAGAGACAACTTTAATGCGAAAGTAAATGTATAATTCCTGCTGTTATAACCGGAATTGCCTCTGCTCCGGGTTTGACCACATGTCCCGGGGTTTAAGGAAGCCCTTCCGGGCGAAAGAAAAAATCTCTAGGTCAAAATAAATATTTACTTTGAAATTTGATAGGATGGATTAAAAAGAGTCAGAATTTCAGGTTTACGATAATCAAAATAAAATCTTACGCACGGTAATGAAACCTCTCCTGGATACAGTAAAAATCTCCTGGTTGAAAGCAGAAATCTCTAGGTTAATTAGAGTTGTTGAACTAGGTCAATTAAAGTTGTTATAACATGCAGAGATTAAACCGATGCCTCCGTACTGCAGCTATAATTAGAGAGACAAGATTCGTTCCGAAAAATATTTAACAAAGGACTGGCAGTTTTAAATGGTGCAAATTTTCCAATTCCTAACCCTTGGGTAATACATTTTCAAAATTAGACTGGTCGCAAATATGCGTGGTACAATAGCGTTCCTTAGAATGACATAAAATTTCTCATGGGGTAAATAAAACGAAATTTCTCATGAAATCGGTAGTTTATGGGTTCTAACCCCAAAAACGAGCCCTGAGGAGAAGGCGGAGAAAGTATCGCGGCAGGTCCCCGAACCCCCATTAAGGACGAAACCTCTCAAAAAGGAATTCCTGGCTGCGGAGCTGCGTGAATCTTCTAGCCCTTTCAGCGCACGGTGAAAAAGGACAGAATCGAACACAAACGTTTCACAGTCTCCCTTCTCCATTACAAAATGCTTCGACGTATCGCTAACGTCGATTAAAGCGATCCGAAACGATAGACGGAAATGCAGCAGACGTTTGCGTGTGAATTTAGAGCAGAGAGAGGAGTGAATAAATTACCCTGCCGCCATATCTCCAGAAAACAACAGACCACGCAAACGTGGCCGTCGCATGTCGGCGTCCATACATCACCATTCCTAAGGAGTGAAGTAGAGTGGCATTGCGTGTCTGTCGGTGGATATTGGCATACCCTTGGGAGCCAGGCACCAACACACCTTCACCCGATCGGATGGTATAGATGGCTGCAGACGGAAAATTAACAATTGCCTACCTGAGCGACTGAATCGAAATGGCGATTTAAACGGTAGATCCAGCTTCCGGTACTAAGAAATAAACTCCCTCGTCCCACAATGAATACGTAATCAAAAAAATTATAGACCATAGAAAACGGAACACCGTTTCCGGCTGATGATATAGACTATTTTCATCTTTTGGAATAATGATAATAAATAACTCTCTAAGCGATTCCTAATTACTTGGCAGAGTAGCAGTTCAGGCGCTCGCCCGCCACGCAGAAGGCTGAAGTTTAACAACGATAATAAAAATAAAAAAACAATAATAATA
>KZ308831.1:92017-110663 GCA_000376725.2 Ladona fulva
AAATATATATTTCTTTAAGTTACAATAGAAGAATGATATTTATATTCGTCACTAAGTTAATCAATTAATAATAACAGTAATAATAATTCTTCATTTAAGGGCGACATTGAGACTTATAAGTCTCTACTTAAATCTAACCCTTAATGATTACAGATAGGATGAAAGAGGTATTGGGAGTTGAGTTATAGAAAAGCAATAAATGAAGGAACTATTATGTAGGTTTGAAAAAAAACCAAGTTTGCACTTAGGAAAAAATTAAAAACCTGCAGGAAAACACCCACGTGAAGGGGAGCTTGAAAAACCAGCGAAACCTACTGACAGTGGCGACTAATATTTTAAAGAACAGGAGAAAATAAGTAAATGAAAAGTGTTAGCAACACAGCTGGAAAAAATAGACTAAAAACGCATAATTCTTGCAAATTATTCAGATAAGAACAGTCGTTGGATTTAAAATTATAATGTGTAGGCGGTAATATATAATTAATCGGAATAATAAAAGGAACAAGAAGATATAGAATAGATGAAACATTGGAATAGTAAAAAAGAAATGAATAATAAACTGAAAAAACGAATTCCAATATTTACATAGTGAGGTATAGCGCTCCCACCCCAAAGTCACTGGTTCGAATCCCAGCTAGTCGGATCTTTCCGGTTAGGGAATAATCGTGTGTATTCGTCTTTTGTTTTTGTTTGTAATATGTTTAATAAAATGAATGTAATTGAGATAAGCTTCCTGTATTCATTATAGAAGTTGTTATTATTATTAATACTCAAGTAATCTCTATTTCTTGTGATTTTATGTTTATGTACAATGTAACTGAATGCTTGCTGATTGACTAAGTTACCCTTTAGAAATTATTCATCAAACCTTTTTTTAAAGTAATTCTTTATTAATACTGTTCTCGCCATAAAGTGACGGTGTCATGGGAACGGACTGATGTCAAGTTCCATACATTAAAAAAGTAATTGGTATTATTATTGTTATTATTATTATTAGTGGAAACCATGGTCGTCTTGCAATAAATATTATGGTTTGTAAAACTTCGAATATTCTGTGCTCTTTCCTGGAGTCCAACCACGAAGTCACGACCCAAACAGTTGATTCCATAATCTCAACAGCAACAGACAACGAATGTAAACAAAACGTTGGCAACCGAGAGCAAAAAAACAATCAGAAAATTATACTCATCACATTCCATTGCAATGTTCGTAAGAACTCGTCATGCAATAATTTTAGATCGCTGAACCCATGGCATTCTCCAGAAACGGCACCAGGAGGATAAGGAAACAATAGTCGCGCTGACCCAATTTAAACAACCCTTTCACATCACCCGCGAACCATCCGACGAATCGGTTCCTTCTCCGCCGTAAAAGTCGGACAGGTGAAACTTCACCGTGCACTCCCCGTACTTTTTTGTGCTTGCAGAGGTTTATGCACTAACGAGATTCCAGCGATTGTGAAAAAGGCGAGTTTTTTGCACGAGGCGCTGAACGACCAGGCCCGCACCGTTCGGCACGTGCACTACTTCCAGGGACAAGCGAGATAAAAAAGTATAAACACAAGTTTCTCATCCGCTATCTCTCCGCTTGTTATGAAAATTCATATCAACACCTCGGAGTTAGGCCTTGGGAGGGCGGATGGCATTTTTAATGAGGAAGTGTCTGGGTAAGCGGGGAGAGAAGAAGAGGTGAATGACGATGAACGGAAGAGAGAGGACAAAAGGAGGCTCTCCCAGGAGGGAGTAGGCGTATTTCATGGCCACGAAACTTGCGACGCGTAAAAAGAACCTTTCCCTCACCGCCTCCGTCCGACTCTTACGACGCTCAACCCTGAATGCTGAGGCGCGCGGTCG
This sequence comes from Ladona fulva, assembly GCA_000376725.2. NCBI lineage: Eukaryota > Metazoa > Arthropoda > Insecta > Odonata > Libellulidae > Ladona > Ladona fulva. Next base: position 93,871 of record KZ308831.1, read on the forward strand.
CGATGAAAGGGTGGTGCGTGTCCCCGGTGGCGTTACGAGCCGTGGAGGCACATTCGTCAGCAGGTAACTCGGTTGAGTGGCTGACAACGGATAAGCAAACCAGAAAAACATCGATGAGTGAAAAATGCTAGAAATGGCCTTTCCGAGCAAAAAGGTCGCTCCCCACCTTGGGGACAGGTTATGGGGCCCCTTCTGACATTACTTTCGACTACGAGTGTCGAACTCATCGCTGCTACGGGACATTTGCTGCCAAATTAAACTCACAACGGCCGCATTCTAAGTAGTTACGATGTTATTGATTCATCAAGCCTTTTAAATATTCACAGTATTTAGAATATTTATGTAAANCATGATAATTCAGTATTTAATGACAAAACTTGAACAAATTCCACAAAACTTACACAATTTCCACAATTTATATAAAGAGATATTAAACTAAAAAATAAGTGTAAGCAGTAAACCAACAATTCTGTAACTAACGACAAAACTTGTACAAATTCCACAAATTTTCATTAATTTTGGGGATTTTATTTAAATTTTGTCATTAAATATTGAATGATCATGAAGTTCCACTGAGTATCGTTTGATACAATTTATTTTAGTAAACCGATGTTTTTTGTACGATCGGGGAATTATAATAAGGACAAGGAATAAATATAACTGATAAATAATCCAAAGGAAATACTCGGACGAAATAATGGATGTAGGCACCAATAATTATTGACATTAATTGATAATTGACTAGCAATTTATAGAGTTTATGATTAAGGAGACCTTACGTACCGGTTTGACCGAGACGGTACCGGTTTTGGGGTCTTTGTACCGGAGAACTAAACAAAAATACTAATTCGCAAGTGTCTTCTAATTTCTGATTACAAACGGTAGCGGAAATCCTAACCAATACCTTTGGCAAACTCGTTCCGTACGACAGTTTGGTAAGATGCGTGGGAATTTGCCTATGATTCAGGGGTACCGACAGTTTGTCCCTGTTCCGTAGATCAGATATCTGGTCTCATTATTTACGGCATAAACAAATGAATCTTAAACGTAACTATTTTTTTATATCTTTGGTGGGATCCTGCCATAGTTTTTCTCCTGCTCCTTGTTTTGCCCATTTTCAACATTTGGAGACAACTGTGAACACACTTTACGGCTTTCATCGGTTGTATTAAAGTTCGAGAAAAGCTCCAAAAAGCCGTTCTGTGCAAGCAAACTAACCGCTGGAAATTTCCAAACAGCAGGGGTTAGGGTCCATCGTGGTCGCGCATTGCAAGTATTGTTCTCAATACGTATTTCGGAAACTACGTTGCCATATTCAGGAGAGAAGATACTGAGTGTGGTGGGGGTGGTGTGGGGTATTTATGCCTTTTGTGGTACGACGTAATGAGGGAGAACAAAACGGAAGAAGGTATTGGCCCAGGTCATTATACATAATGCGCTGGCGATTTCTGTGTATGAATAAGCTTTCGCACGCGTCAAATTCTGAGGTCATCCGCACTGATTTTTTAAGTTTTAATTTTTCTCTGTTAATGTTGTGGTCATTTTCTTGCATGTGTTGCGCGACCCTTGATCTGTTCCTTGTATTGTGTTTTAAGTGAGCCATGAGTTCTATTTTTCTTCTTGTCTCGCCATGATAGACTTTGTCGCAATCTTGACATGATACTTCGTAGATATCGGATTAACTTGATATTGGAATTGGGTCTTTACAGAGATTCACCGTAAAAGAAAAGTTTTTCTCGGCTCACTACTTCAATAAAATAGAATTCGAATAAATTTCCTAGAAAATATACTTCGATACAATCGGTGCGACTTTCAATAATAGAATCAGATAATTTCAAAATCGGCGAAGGAAATGGACAGTTGAAAAACAGCAGATCGTTGTTTCAATGGCGGCGTGAGCATCGAACCTCTTTTTCCATTGAATGTGGATAATTTGCTGCTAGTATAGGCGAAATTGATAGCATTACAATTCGCAAACATATTACTTATGAAAAATCAGACGTATCGGAATGGTGCGTCCAATTTAATTTCCAGAAAAAACAAGAACTTCACTATGTAGCACATGATAGAGAGATATAATCGGCATTAACAATTGTATATGGCGAAAAGAACTCTTGGGTATGGTGAGCTGCATCGAATAAAGGCTGAGATTGACGAGAGAGAAATCAGGTGACCGTATTGCAGGAGTAAGTCATTAACGTCGGACCTTCAATGCAATGAATTGGTTTCTGAAGAGCATCACTTGACCGAGAAAAGCTGAAGAGAGGGGATATCTTTGAAACAAGCGAAGAGGCGAGATATGTGAACTTGGAGGAAATGCGGAAAAGCTTTCGCAGGTAAGACGAAAGCAATGGCGGGCAATGTTAATAAGCACAGATAACTGGAAACTAAAATAAAGCACAGGCAGGAATAAACACGATCCTTCCAGAAAGAGATAATTGTAGAGGAAAAGAGATAAAAAATAAATATTTCATCGCTCGTGCTCCATAACTGCATTTGAAAATGAGGAAAGTAAGGCGCATAGTTCGACAACGAAATAATGAGAATAACTATTCTGCAGCATGTCGCACATAGTCAGCCATCAAATAAAAATGAAGCTCTACTCGTAAATCTTTACTTTAAAGAGGAAGATGTATCCTGTGATAGCAAAATAACAGTTTATAATAGAGTATTGAGTGATTAAACAATTGTATTGATCGAACATTTTACCGTTTGAAATTTGCTCCACGAAAATCCCTTAAATTTTTTTCCAAACGAATTTTATGAGAGTTTTTAAACAGGTTGGCTGTAGCTTAGCAATTTACCTAATGACTTTAACATACACCAAAACCTAAACATTCCCAAGTGGTATGTTCACAGTAACGTTGCCAGGGGTGTTACAACCCTCCTCAACATGAGTTAAAAAAAAAAACGAGGTTACAGGAGATAAATTTTTTCTATACTTAACAGTTTAATACGCCACTGGTTACTCACAGGGAATAAATTTAAACATAAATCTCATTCTTTTTTTAAATTTAGGGCAGAAGTTTGCTTTCCCAAGAATATAGGCAATTTTACGTTCATTCCATGGCTCTCGGAACCCCGCACATAGACAAACCTTGTCTACGCCCCCTTATGATCGCATATGTTGAGATAACCTACGCAACGGAATAATTGCAAATATGAAGAATAGTATACCCACTTTCAATTAGCCGCAATGTTGTCAATCCACTTCTTGGAGGATTTCCATAGCAATTCATGCGCTAGACTGATAAAATACGATGTTACAATTCAAATGGGCACGATAGTATCGCAACGAAATAAAAGCAATTATAAGATAAGATTACAGAGCAAAATATACCACACCAGTTTCACGGAACTACAAATAGGTCGCCAACTTCGTCCCGTGGAGTAAGGCTGATAACCGGAGCATTTTGACCCGGATACTTCGGTCGAAACAATTTTTCTCCGGACTATGGGCTTGAGATCTATTTCCGTGCCGGTATCGCGTTCAAAACAAAAAACTGTAAACAACTCTTGCAGATATTCTACCGGTAATACAGAGTTCTCTCTGAAAATGTTGATTTACATCAGTGATTCACAAAGTGGGTGATACCGCCCCCCTATGGGCGCTGGTCTAATCTAGGGGGGCGCTTGACGTAAAAGAATTTTATTGCCAGTCTTTATCGATAGAGTTTTGCAGGATCCATGGCATCAATACAACATCAGAAATTGCTATAAAGTAACTTGGTGGATATTTTTTATCGTTGCAGTGTTTATTTTCCCTTGTATCATTCTCCTGCTTTGGCCGCACAGATATTAATGTCCATAGATGACGGTTGGGGATGGTGACGAATCCAAGGGGGCGGTAGCGCGAAAAAGTTCGGGAAACACTGATTTAAATGAATAATTACATTTTTCAACTCGATTTTAATGGAAAAAAATACATCTCAATCGATGTCTTGCAGAAAAAAACTCCATGATATGAAACGTTTACTAGACCACAAGGCAATAAAATAAATTAAACTGCCATGGTTTCGTAGCAAAGCTACATCTTCCGGTCCTGAGAACTCGTGTAATTTATTTTCTTGTCTTGTGGTCTAGTAAACGTTTCTTATCACAGAGTTTTCTGAATTAATAACTGCCACAAAGTTACGCATGCGTCTGTATCGTGATATCTTGCAATTTACGTCACTTGTATGGCTCAGGACGGCGACTTTCAGGTATACTCCCAACAATATCGTTAACTACGAAAAGGGTAAAATAATGCTACAGAGAAATAATTTTCATTTTTAAATAAACAAATTGTCACTTGGTACCTTCCTCTATCCAAGTAAAAAATCGAAACAATTTACACAATATGTATCCATCAATAACGAATTGCAATACATGAAAATGAAAGATATGCTAGTTAAAAAACTATTTCGCTAATCCCTTTTAAAGATACGAAGCTTTAACTTCGGAAAAACGAGAAAGAGGTTGCCTATTTAGATTCTACGGGTTCCAGATAAAAATTTCTCGATTGAGAATTTGGCATAGTTGGCAACCCTGTGTGAGAAGGATTCGAAAAAGTTTTGCTTCTCAAGTAAATAGCACGAACACAGCCGCTCTTATGTAAAATCTCAGAGGACATTATATAACTATACATTGGAAGAGTGATAGCCAAGGAAATTAATTTTAAATTTCTCGAGGGCAATCAAGGCTTGGAAGGGAGAAATACGTCGAGACACTTGCCTTTATCCCTTTACATACCTCGTGTTGGAACTACTATGGAAATAAACCACCGCAATGTTACTTTTATACCGCGACGAGTTGATCACTTGAAGTGAGAGAAAACCGAAGGTCACAAATCCTTAATTAATTTTCTTATCGCAATTTGGAAGAAGAGTTTCGAATAAATACGATGGCTTCAGGGTTCGCTACGAGGGATATCTTTGAGAAATGATTTTTAATTGACTTCGTTTGCTGTAAATAAAAATATACTGGATGTTAAGGTAGCACTTGTTTTCTGAGTATGCATGACAGCGGAAAATAAATGCTTAATTTTAAGAAGTAATAATACTACTCTCCTAGCTGGATAGATATACTCTTATACTCGTTATCCTGTGGTAACGAGAATAAGTGTTTTCTTATTCTTTTCATCATGAATAGCTACCACAAAGTCGAGGCCGGAGTAGTGGATTTTGTCCTAGCTGGATATTGCTCTTTCTCACTCTTTCTTCATTTCCTTAAGTATGTACCATCTTCTTCCAGTCTCTAATCCTCATTAACAAAGTCTTCCAAGGCGTCATCAATCTATTGTTTTGGTTGACCTCTCTCTTTCCTTTAACCCACAGACGTGTCTCCTTACGTTATCGTCGAGGCTCTTACGGGACCCATCAATTCCAGAAAGCCTATCCATCTCAAGTGTCGTGACTAGAAATTTCACAATTCCTTCCCAATTCATCGATCGAAGACGTTCAGGATCTTTTCTCAGACGCTAATATTTACCATCTCTTGCTGGGCCAAATATTTCTGTCGGGATATTCTATTCAACTATGCTCAGTGCCCCCGCTTCCACAAAGTTATAGACAAGCCTCGTTAATGATTAAAAGATTACCAAACCATTGCCCCTCGATTGTCAACCTTCTCTCAAACCCTTCTTCAAGTACTCTTTCCCCTTCCAACAAGGGCAGATTTTTAATCAGGTGCTAGCTAAACGCCTCATCCATATGGGGACCTCAACAAGGCTGTGCTAATGAGCTCTCAGTAACGCACCAAAAATTGTTCCTTTTCGCTGAAAGATAGAATTTTATATCTTTTGAGAAAGTCTGCATAACACGAGTATGATCATATTAAACTGTTTCCCTCGATACAGAATATAAGTCAATCTATTTTTGTGATGGGTAGAATATATTGTAATTCAAAACTTGTTTATTTATTGTTACCATAGTGAAGCGACTGAGATTTCTAAGGGATGTATATTGGTGTTTTTCATAAAAAAATTCGAACTTTTACCCTAGTTCCTGGCGGGAGACTTAATATGGTCTTAGCGTCTAGGGCCTCTGATAGTTTAAATCCGCCCGATTCCAGGTAAATGAAGTTTTGCTCATGTTCTTTGATTGGCTATTTGTTATTCAGATGTTTACCTTTCCGTATGCAAGGGTCTTTTTTGTGGTATACTGTGCCTGATGTTGAACATGTAGTTCGAAGCCCGTCACCTTATTTCAACCCCTTTACTAGGGAACTTAGGATGCTTATTTCTTCACACTTCCTCTTAAGGGGTTCCACAGAGTTATCACTACGTAGATTGATTTAAGAGACTTCGCTATCTTTCATTCACGAGTAGAGAATAAGACCGTGGTTGGAATCGGCACATCTATTTATTGCGCTGATTCTGCCTCGGTCATCCACCTGGAGATTACCTTCAATGCTGACAGCAAAGCCAAGCTAACGGAACTTCCTCGTAATATTCGTTAACAAAGTCTATATTGCATTGTCACAACCAATAGTCGGTAAGGTTGCCACCATCCTGGGGCGATTTTTGGGCATCGTCATCCCCTCCCCCCTCTACCCTCATCGTCAGTCAATCACCGGCACTCGCCAGCATGCACTTGACGACGAGGAACTTGGCCCGGCGGAGGCGTGCAGTTACACCTGCCATTTCTGTGACAGAACTGCATCACAAAGAAGCTGTGTTTGTGCACACAAACCTCGTCAAACGCCCACAGGACTCAAATAAGTGAAACTCTTTGTTTTCTCAATCCATTTTACTGTGTTTAATCCATATTTCGAGACGATTTGATTTTTTAATTGAACTTGGCTTTCCTTTCTCGCAGATGTAATAAGAATATTCGCTATATTTCTTACGTTATGTAAGTAAAAGTTGGCTGTTGTTTCGTATAGTTCTGCTTATTCTTGTCTTCGTCTGGCAGGAGAATTTTGCGTAAATTTAACCGATAGTGTTTCTCTCGAATTCGGCACAAGGGTCAAGTGCAGTGGTTTGGATTTCGCGTCTCCGTCAATCGCGCATGTCTGTTAATAACGCAGCAACCCGTCAAACAAAATAAGTGCGTGTTTCTCGCACATTTTCGTTCGTGACACACCTAGACGTTCCGAAAAGTCTCAAAAATTGCTCCGACGACACGACGGCCAATTCGCATTCATCGCGAAGCATTTCTCACGCGATCTAAATCAGAAAAAAGATACTCGGGCGAAGGAACGGAGAAAGTGGTATCCAAGGGCGCTCCGTGGGAGGGGATGAGAAAGAAAGCAGGAGCGGTCGCCCACGGAGGATGACAAGACGAGGGAAATAAAACTGATGGGCGGAAGGAAACACGTGCATATGTGAGTGGGCGCTGTATTCCACGATCGTGAGTAATCCCGCGCGAAAGAAGTGACCTGTGACTTGACGTATCCAAGAGATATGCGATTTGCGAACTTTTGCGGGAGCTGAGGTGCGATTTCCGTCTATTTTTGGTAAAACGTGCGATCGTCGAACTCAGAAATAAACTCGCAAAAGATACCATTACCCATCGACAGACGGGAGTGAAAAACGCCCAAGTGTGCGGGACTCAATTATTAGTATTCCACTTTCCGGAGAGACGCTCTGAACGCCAATTTGAAGACCTGGGTTCGAGTCCCAGTCACTTCGACTTTTTTCACTCTCCTTTATCCGTGGGTTATAAAGCGCACACGCCTAATCGCGGAAAGTGTAAAATTTTTGCCATAAACGTTGATAAGTCAGTATCGCAAAAAACAGTCGTGAGATTTCAAGTACATACTACTTAAGGGTACAGTCTACTTTGTTGGATCTGAAAAATCGATTTTTTTTTTTTTGCATTTTTCGAATGCCTGAAGTATGTAGAACCTGTGGTTAAAATTGTTTAGTTGGATCTCAAATAATAACGGAGTTGTGGCATGTGAAGAGTAGCAGCTCCACGCGCCGAACCCTGAGCCCCCTAATCCTCCCTCATAGAGAGCCCTTCACAGCAGGTATACGCGCTCTGTCTCTTCTGAGAAGGCTTTTGTATGTTGCTTGCTTTTGTTCTTAGAGGCAACTGCTGGAAAAACCCACTATTGAAGAGTGTTTGAAGTGTTTAACGACAGGGATCGCATCTTCGTCATAGAGATTTGGTCGCTGGGTTTCTACGCATTTCTCATTGAGCTTTTCTATTGTGCTGTGCTTGAGTTGTTGAGTGTTGAGTTTCCTCGCGTTTAGATTCTGCATCTTTCTTTTCATCTTTAAATATAATTCATTATGTTTAAAGACAAAAAGTTTCACCGTAAAGGACCTGGTCGTCCTAGTCAGCAGCAGAGGAACATTCTGTGGTTCCGTGGAAATCGGTATACGTTCCGTTCTCTTTCGTGGTTTTAAAAGCTTTTTGCTTCAGCCTACTGATATTCAGAGACTGTCACGACAATGTCGAGTAAGAAGCTTCTTATTAGTTTGGATTATGCNTAGTTTCGCAGGTTTTTCACACTCCCTTTCTTGTAGGTGTTTTCCTGCTGTGGTGTATTTTTTTCCTAAGCTCTAACTTAGATCTTTAAACCCACAAAGTAGTTTTCTTATTTTCACTTATTTCAAGCTATCTCTTTAAACTTCATATGACAAAGGGTTAGATGTAAGAACAGACTTGATAGTCCCAATCTCGCTCTGATAAAGTTTCATTATTATTGTTATAACGGGACCTTTCTAAAGTCCAAGCACATCTGGAAATCCAACTTAAAATGGCCCTTCATGAGATAAGCTACACGGATCTTTGTGCGATACCGGATGGAGTCTATTATTGAGGCTTTTCTGGATCTATTTTAGTAGCGCCAGAAATTGTAAAGGTCACGTCAATCAATTTCCCAAAAGGCCTTACCAGGAAAGTAAACGCTAAATCGATTTGCGCGGAGCTGAAAGTCGGACTATAATTCAATGAACTAAGATACGTAATTACAATTAGGGAAGACATTTTCGAACAATACGAGGTTAAGTCCGCTCTTTCCGTATTTGGCACACAGGGACTTCGGAGATAAATTTTCCTCATTTCTAGAACAAACTATCAACACTTTTCTACCAATTAGATACACGAATACATAAATACGTCAAATAAATATATTTAATGAATTTAAGCGTGGTTTCACCGTGAATGCCGCTATAACTCCGCAACCCACCCTCGCAGCCCTAAGGGGGTTATATGGTACGGTAGCCCATCCCCCTTCCACTAAGAAGGTTTCTGTTTGGAACTGCAGGGGTTGGGTTCGAAGATATGGGTGTTAAAAGAGGGAATCGTACCAATGGATTTCTCATGGGAAGTCGGTGAAGCAGCTTGGAATCGAGCGCCAAAGTGGCCGAGACTGGCCAGAATTCTACTGAATGTTTTGGAATGCTGAATGCCTCGACTGCTGTAGAGTGTTCCAGAATGTTCTAGAATGTTCTAGAATTTTCCAAGATGTTCGAGAATGTTCTAGAATGTGCTGTTTTGGACCACCAAAAAGACCATAGAGACATTTTCTGTATTTAAAGTTTCATTTTTTTTAATTCACATCTGATAGGAGCTGACCAACTTTACCCGAGCGAGGCGACGGTAACTTCGGCTAGTGTAAATATATGAATACGTGCATACGTAAAAATATAATCAAAACACGACTTGTCTGATTGGACGTTACCTTAACGACAACTTTATAGCGATAAACAATTCGTTAATAACGTCAGCCGTTTTCATCAAACCCTAAATTTAATAGATTGATCCTTTTTCTCGAAGTGTGGGAGGGATTAATTGAGAGGAGCGAGTATAATTCAATTAACGTGGCAGGGCGTGGGTGTTACGAAAATGCTCCAAATACAGAGACCGATGACCGCTCTGCTGGTTCGATCTGGCCAGTTAAAGTTAGTCAAGAGTTCCCATCGGATCCAATTTCCTCGGTGACGGTTGATTGCAATTGAGGGCGAATTATCGCCATAACAGGCCTCATGTTTCTTCGGGAGAGATAGAGACACACTAATTATAAACCGTACGGCAGCAAGTTCTTCTCGTAAGAAACCTTACATTTCGATACTTTCGGCAAATAAACACAATATTCAACGGAGCAAAAGTTGACACGGCTATCGGCTTGGAAACACCACCATAAAACAAATCATGGCAAAAAGGAAGTTTAATTTAAAAACATCCATACATAATGAATTTTATTTTCATAGCCTCGTTTCAAAGAATTCGGGTAGCAGGAGGAAGGAAGTTGCCGAGAATGAAGAATGAATTTCTATGTACACAGAATGTTATTCCGGCACTTCTCATCTTCACGAAAATAGATGGCGAGAAATAGATCACGTATCCCATGCGATAGACCAAAAGGCAAATCGCCGCGCAGTTTTATGGTTATGAAGGTTTATGGCAACAGGTAGACCAACATGAAAAATTTACCTCCGAATTCAGGTATTTAAAAATGATAACTCAAGGGTGAAAAGTATGTACTTCCTACATTATACGCCTTTCCAAACAATCAGTTTGCTAGGTATAATGCTTTGGCCTGGTTGAAAGAGCCCGGAAATCAATGAAAAGTAATCTAAATGAAGAGGAAACATAAATATTCTGCCCACTGATGGAAAGTAAGCCTTTAGTGGAAAATAAATCTGCATGCATAAAAAGGTTTAATCTTTATCATACGCACGAAAAAACAAGGGACGTAGGTATTGATTATTCAAAATTTCAGACTTAATTAAAGGATAGCAATGCGTTAAATAAAATAGTACTGGATGAGATAACAAACGAAGTTGTCAATAAAAACGGAACTCCACAAGCATGGGCAGCATAATTGGCAAGAGTAACAGTATTCCATTACTTATGCGTTCACAAGTGCTCTTAAGCGTTCACAAGACCGTGACGTCAAACCGGAACCGAACGAAAAACAGAAAAAAACGTTATTTTACCGAAAAGAAAACCAAACCCAAATCGATGCATCCTTGAATCTGAACCGAAACCGGAAAGCGTTATTTTTCCTCTTCAGATCGTCGTTTCGGTCTCGAGTGCGGCAGTAATTAAATTCAAAAACATGTAACAGTGACTTGAAACTCACTAATATTTAAGTTTTAATTACTTTATTATTTTTCTTTGGCTATTCCTATTAGATCAATACTTTTGCCCCAAAATTTGACTAAAAAATTTTCTATACGAGGATCACGTATAACATTGACTTTGTTGTATCGGGATATTTTTATAATTGGAGCGAAAGAACCGGTTCGATTGAGCGAAACCGGAACCGAACGGAAATCCGGCATTTTCATCCAACCGGAACGAAGATAAATACGGTTCGAAGCCCGGCACAAGCAAATGAAAAGCCAGCGTGAACTCCGTCGGTAGGATTCCGGTACGATTCCTGCAAGGGGTACAATACCGCAGAAACGTTTCCAGTGACAACCGATGGATAACGTGCTGATAAAATTCAAATTTATGAAAGTAAAAGGGGGCAAAAATCGTGGAACCTAAAAAATAACACCATTTAGAAATGTGGACTACCCCATTTTTCCGCGATAAGTGGTTTTCTTAGTAGGGTGTTTTCTGCTATCACTCTTTGGAAGTACTGTCGGCGAGAATGAAGGACATCAAAGAAGCCTACGTGACACAGAAAAGCCATCGGAGAGTCGCCGCCGATACGGGAAGTCGGTCGCGGCGGGATACGAGGGCAGACGGCGGCGAAAAAGGACAACCTCTGGCGTGGCATTTCCGGAAGATTCAAAGCCGAGAACAGAAGGTTAATGGCAGTGCCTCTTCCATTCGTACCGCTCGTCCAATTTTATAACCTCCCCGCCCTTAACTTAACCTAAAACCCTGAAAGAAGAGGAGAAAGCTACTGTTTCGAGGGAAATTGCTCCATTGAAAATGCCAGCTTTCGAGACTCTTGTCGTCAGAGCGACGGAAAAAAAGTTTTGAAACGTAAATTGCTTAATTTCATCGTCTCCCGTGTCCGCGGGATTCTAATGTTTTCCCTCCGAAGAAAAGAGATAGGAAACGTAGACAAATTTCGAAACTTCGATTTATCTAAAATTGGCCTCAATAATTATTATTATAATTTCACGATTATTTCAAGTCATTAATATTATTTTTATTATTATTATTTACTTCGATCTCGCCACAAAGTGACGGTGTTATGGGAACGGTCTGATCTCAAGTTCCATACGATTACATAGATTATTAGTCTTCGTTTAAAAATGTTCTGATCGAATGGCAGGTATCCAGGATTACTGATTTTTAAAAAATTAAATATAAGCTAATTTCAATGTTTAATTTTTCTAAACTGGCTGCCAGAGTTTTAGGTACTACCCCTGTTGTTGATATAATTATGGTAACTATGGTTACATTATTATTATTATTACGAATAATTTAAGTGTTTTAATAATTGCAATGACACTATGTCCTCTCATGCAGAGGTTAGCCGTTTACTTGCAATTTTTGAAAATTAAATTTGCATCTTTTTCTGACTTGTCCAATAACTCAATGCCGTTGTTCTTAACTTATTCGTTTTCTGGAAAGACATACGTGACAAAAAAGAATAAGAAGTGATTATGAGCACGTTAATGCATTTAACAACATATCGACAACATATTAAACACAAATCCTTATTTTAAAATTTATCTTATTAATATATCTGCAGTTTTCTAGCCTGGAAAAATTGTGAATAAGAAGTCACACAAAGAAGTAAGCAGAGATGAAAATTCTGAAGACCAAAACATAAGAAAAAGCGTGGAAAAATAATCAACTCATGTAGGGATCGTATGTACCGCCTTCAGAATGTTCGGAATCATACATCTTGCCACTTCACCAACTTCTACATTGCTTACTTATAGTTAGGATCATAACCGTAGCGTAAATTACGCTGAAGCTTTAAGTTAATTTTCCGCTAAAAATATCGCCCGTAAAACCCTAGTTGGTGGGTAATTCGTCATTCGTGACTCGAAATCTATCTAGCTACCAAGTGCCATCGTCCAAATCGCTGCCTATACTGCATCTTCTCCTTGGGAGACAAAAGTAAATAAAAGATACATTTTTCTCCATCCCGTACGAAAAGATATGTATGTGAAAGAACTAAGGCGCTAAGATGCGCTTCTGGTATCAAGAACGAAACAAGGATTAATTTATAGTGGATATATTTCTTAAAGCAATCACGCAGTCATACATATATGAGAACAACAAATTACATTGTCTTACAACTCACAATCAGATAAAATTCGAGCGAATACCAGTGATAAAGTATATAATAGTGAGTGATTCTGAAGTCTCAAATACAAGCTTAACGTCTTAATAATAAATAATGCGTATATATGGAATATTTTATCTTTATCTGCAAATATGTAAACAATTCGGCGAAAAAAATGAAGGAGAAAACTAATGATAGAAGATTCTAACGTGATCTCTGCCGATTTTCTCACCAAACAATCATCCTCGTGAACTACAGGGCTACTCGGGGGAACTGAATCCAACCCTCAATCGCTAGCAAATTTGCATTTGCCTTGAGAATACACTTCCCCTTTTGATTAAGCCATCCAGGCAAATCCCAGGTCACTAGCTACGTAATCTACGGTCAGCAAGGGTCAGTAATGAAACAGTTTATGAAAACTCATCCGAAATATACACCACAGACATGAAGTTTCCGTAATGTAAATTAAACCCATTCGGGTTGAAAGAACGGACGCGATCAAAGTGAAAAGAAGGCCGAAGACGAGGGACATAACTGCGCTCGTAAAATAAAGGTTAGCGTTATCGGCGAGATAAAGGCGGGCATAAAAACAAGGAAATCTTCGTTATCCCTCCGCGAAGTGCAGATGGGCCTATTAAAAAAAAAAAAACAGAAAGGAGTAGCGGGATCAGATAAACAAAATCCTTTCCTCGGAAGATATTTTGCGATAAAATTGCGAGAATTCCGGGGAAAGTACTCGCTTTCCTTTTAGTTCAAATGTTACATTTTTAATGACTGGGAAAAAAGAAATTCCTGAGAGCCGAAATTTTTGATCTTGGTAATGAAAAGAAATGTCACGTTATCGCGAAGTCGAGATCAAAAAGACATTTTCTTTTAAAAATTCACAAAGGGCACGAATATTAATGAGTCATACCTTTAAAGATTTCTCGCTTCAGAGGCAATAAACGTCGAAAATCCGGATAATTATGCCGAAGATAATTAACTGAGAAAACGGGAACTTTTGTTGAACTGAAGGTTTTTCTTCGATCCGCGCAATTTTTTTAGGAATAACACATCTTCGACTTCCAATATTCAATCGCATTGAGAGAAATCGTACGGCGAATCAAAAAACGAAAAATCTTCATGTTCATGGGGGCGATGAATACGTGAAAAGGAATCAGGCTGCGCTCCCGTTACGAAGCTTTTGCCTAAGCAGAATAACTCTCGGATAAATGTAAAGGGATTCAGTCTATTTATAGGAAGAGAAACCTGAATAAAAACTTCCTTGGTGCCGACTCCTTACTAGATTCCAAAAGGAAACTGGTGAATGGTAATCTACATCTACATTAGTACCCTGCAAGCCGCCTTTCGGCGTGTGGCATTACAATCCAATCCTAAATCCTTTAAATGAGTGATCGTGGAATTAAATGAACATTTAGACTTTTTGAGACGTATTTTCTCTAAAAGGTATAATAATAATAATAACAATAACATTTGTTACACATATTATATAAAAATATAGAATTATGATAAAGGAAAGACAGAAGGAAACCTCGTGTTAATAGCAGAGATTATGATAATGGCAATCTTATTCAGAGATAATGCCTCCAATTAATTACTTCGGAATAGTAACAATTAAATAGGTATTCACAAAATGCTCGGAATACTTTGTTAATATTTTAATATAAATATAATTTTGTAAGTGACACAGTATGATACTATGATAACGGTGTGATACACTCCATCCGACGAATACTTCATTATTAACATGGAATTAAACATTTAATTTCCATAGAACACTCTCTTAAATTTTCTAAATCTTATCATACAGGTGGAGTGATTCCCACATTTCAATCGTTCTCGAAATCTCAATTCTTATCAAATACGATGGTGCAACCTTTTTACTTTTCACGATTTCGTTATAATTCAAAACTTGTTTATTTATTCTTGCCGTTGCGAGGCGACTGAGATTTCCACGGGGAATTGTATGGGGGTGTATATCTGTGTATCGGGGATGTATATTTGTGTATTTTATGAAAAAGTTCGAAGTGTTGCTCATAATTCTGAGTGGGGACCTCAATCCGATCTTTGCGCCTATGGCTTCTGATAGCTTAAATCCGCCCCTGCAAACCAAATCCGCTTTCAGCGGTCGATCGCCAACATTATAAACACTACAGATTTCCATTGGATTAACGTCATCTTCCGGTACACTTTCGTTGTTAGAAAAGGTAACAGAATAATGGAAATGATAAAATTGTAGCAACAAAACGATGACTGTGGTCGAAATCCGCGTTTTCGTAAAAATTTCAGTGTATTTATGTTCAGTTTTCCTTCCGTACCTCCGTAAGAATTCCACAGAATTACCTACACATCTTTTAACTACAATTCTCAACATTTCCAAGTAACACGCCCACTCCAGAACTACGACTGGATATAAATATCTTCCGGCGACGACTTCAATTTCTTCCACGAATTACGCGGAAAATGAGCACCCTTTTCCTCTTATAAAACTGCAACTACAGTATAGGAGAAGCACGAGGAAATATTAGGGTAGCACTGCAGGAAATTAAGGTGATATACTTTTCATAAAATGTTTCCGAAAGAAGTTTAATAAGTCTTGGGGGATTAAGAAGCGGGACGACGAAGTTATTCCTTGCAGCCGTCTTGAAAGAGGACCGGTGAAAGTTTTTATAAGAGCACAAAAAATATCTCAAGTCCCGAAAGAGCCGCGCTGTCTTTTTTCGTCAAAGTTTCCCTCAATCTTTTCAATATCAACTTCAGAAAGGACATCCAATCAAGATTAGAGATGCCGGATACAAAATGAACAACTTTCAATCGATTCGAAGTAGGCCTTCTGATTCTTGAGAAACGGCGTCTCCCATGCTTCCGTTTCTTAAATGTTATCCAGAAATCGGAAGAAATTTTAACGAAGCCATTAAAAAGTACCGCCAAACATGTCTTTATGAATGTTTTCACGCTGATAACAAGATCCTAAGTCGAGGAACGTATGTATGTACCTCGCAAAAGATAAGGGTAATTTTAGACTCACAAACTGTCCAGCTTACAATGAAATAGGGCAAAACTCGGGAGATATTTCCGCAATACTAGGATACGTAAAGGAATTTAAATATATCGACATTATTTCATATTACTCACCTGATCAATCTACTTTCTTAATGGAAAGAATATACGAATGATTTGTACTTTTACCACAAATTTTAAAATTTGTGGTAAAAGTTTCCATTGTTTCCATTATGGATTGCCACAACACCTCGCCTGATTCTGTAAAGTTTACTACTTTCTTAAGTACAAATACAGTGTTATAATTATATATAATTATTTCTGGCGTTCTGAATGTTATTATATACAGTTATTTATCTATATATAGTTATTCTGGATATCTGGTGTAATTTGTTCCTAATAGGTTAAATAAAATCACTTTTCTGTGGACGTAGTCATTTTGTATTTATTAAACCAAAAGCATAATTTGATTAATAGTAGGACAAAATCAATTTTAACCGGAATAATACCGATTCTTCTCTCATTTTCTGAATTAGTCGTCATTTGATAACTGATCAAAATTACGTTCATGATACGTAATTGTTAGTGAAACAAATAACTAAACTAAAATTGACGATGGTTATGCATACATGCAGAAGTTAATACCATTTGTACCC